>JAATWR010000839.1:0-43915 GCA_018703725.1 Brassica juncea
CCTCCTGGAAGTGCTGACCCAAAAATTTTGGGTTTATTTTATAGCGCTATTATCCTTGTGTCGGATGTTACGAGAGTCATCTCTACGAGATGGCTAAGTCTTTTTAGGACGTTAAGAGTTTTGTTGTGATCAGCAACAACTTAACGTAAAAATTTACCATTTTGTGAGTCTTCGCGAAGAATATTTTTGAGACGATGTTAGTGCGTATGACTGTCTGGTCTTCCATGAAGGTGTTTTAATCGAGGAAGGAAATTTCTGTCGAAGAACTAATCTTCAGGCGTCTGCGACGTCTCGCGATGCTGAGATTTGTTATTCTTTCGTATGCCACGTTTCGTGCTTGAAATGTTGGCGGGCTTGAGATACTTCGTGATGTTGCAAGGGTTTTAGTCTTAGCCCTGCGTTTGAGAAATTCTGGTTTGACTACGAATGTTCGCAGCCAAATTGTTGTTCATGTTGCGATCGAGGAATTATGACTGAGGTGTCGTGTAAATTTGTCCATGGGAACAAGCGTTTTCCTTCATAGTGCTTTGTGAAGTGTTGGCCTTCTGGATCTAGTTCGTATTTTTTTAGGATGTTTCGTATAGCTATAAAGCTTTGTTACGAATTTCTCCTTACATGCTGCGTATTATTGTTAAAACGTTGCGGGCTTAAAGTGAATTGTGGAGCTATTGAACTTGGTCAATTTTCGAAAAGTTTAGATTTTCCGTTAACCGTTTAGTTGTTACGACTTAGTTTTCGTTACGAATAATTTATCATATGATTTCCGACTGTGGGCTATACGATAATTTATCATATCAATCTAACCGGTTTTACGAAGGTTGTAAACAGTGATATGTTACATATGTAAAAGTAGCGTTGTTTTCTGCGGGTTTTACGAGGAACTTTTCTGCTGTGATTTTGATCTTCGGCGAAAGTTGCTTGGAGTTACTCTGGAGTGTTACCGAAGTTTTTTCAATACGATCTAGTCGCAGAACGTTTTTCATAGGTTTTTTGAGAGGATTTCGGTGACACATTCGTTTCTTGAACGAATTGGTCAACCAGAGGTGGATCTAGCTAACCATCGGAGGAAAGTGCTCCTTTTAATGGCATGATGCTACATCATTCTCGAGTTTTCTTCTCGTTTTCTTTCTTCTTCGCGTCGCAAATGTTTTCGATGCTTTTCCATGACTTGCTTGGTTCAACGGAAACTGAAAGAATTGCTTTGGTGATTTTCTCGTAGAAATTTTAAAACAAAACTGGCTTTCTAAAGCCGGAAAGGGCTTCAATACATTGGCTAATCTTCGAGTTTCAGTTTGATATTGGTACAGGTTTTCTGTATGCATGATTGCGACAAAAAATGATGTATAGTCTTTGAGATTTATGTTCATGATCGTCTGGATATGTTGCTAGCGTTTAGACGAATATTAGATTGTCGTTTGCCTATTCTTGACGATTTGCAGAAGTTTTTGAAGTTTGAGACTATACGAGTATAGTATACATACCTACTCCCTCTTTTTTTTTTTATGAAAGAAAATGGTTGAACCGATACTTTGAAGGGTTGTGTACGTTTCTTCTTCTGAGGTTTGGAATAATCGATAATTCGGAACGATTTATAGACGATGCTTGATTGTGATTGGTTGTTTCCACGTTGACGACTTGGAATATGTCGGTTCCGAGAAAATTTCCGTAAACGAATCAGTTTTAAGACGACGTTCATGTCTCTATTTTTTTCTCTCTTTAAGCGAGCTTGATATGCGTGGCGATCGTTTCTCGATTTTGGAGAGTTTAGATCGGTTTGCAAGATCTGGATGCACAATTATGGAACAATATATCAAGACAGGAAAAATCGCTTAAACTTAGTTCGCTAGACTATCCGCCTAGGTTTTACATTCCTAAGGTTCTATAGCCGCCTCAAAGTAATTTCCTACGAAAATTCCAAGTCTGATTTCAAAAAATTTCAAGTCGGAAATACCTTAGTTCTCTCGAAGATGCAGTTTTGTCTCTTCTCAGTTTTGCTTGCTCATTTCCCTTTCCTCTTCTCGTGTATGTTCGCCATTTCCGATATTAGTGTTTATCCTTGAAACTTGACATTTATCTTCCGAAGTTGACTGTTATCTTCTCCTTAGATACAAAGTCAATTTTTGTAAAAAGGTTCAACGTAATCGTATAGTTGAGGCGGCTACGGTGTTAAGTTAACCGTTGCGTTTTTTACGATTAATCTGAATCCATGCGAAGAAAACAAGTCTTTGCGGTTTTTTTTTTTTTTTGTCGTAAAGTTTCAATGGTAACTCCGACCGAAACATGAGACGTTTCGATCGAGATTTGAAGGAGAACACAAAGCTGGAGGTAAGGGCGAATAGGATAAAGCGAAGGAGTTTAGACGAGTCTTACTTGTTTTTGTCGTAAAATCTCAACTGAAACTCCGATTGAAACGAAACGAAAGCGTTTCGATCGGGATTCAAAAGAGAACACAAAGGAGGAGCTTTTTGAGGTCTGACAGGTCGCAATGTAGCGAGCTGGGGGGTCTGACAGGGTCGCTATGTAGCGAGTGAAAGTAAGCCAAGAAGAGTCCTACTTGTTTTCGTCGTAAAATCTCAACGGAAACTCCGATTGAGACGAAACAAAAAGCGTTTCGATGAGGATTTAAAAGAGAACCCAAAGGAGGACCTTTCTGAGGCCTTACAGGTCGCCTCTGTACGAAGTGAAGGTCTGACAGGTCGCTACGTAGCGAGTGGAAGCAAGCCGAGAAGAGTCCTACTTGTTTTCGTCGTAAATCTCAACGGAAACTCCGATTGAGACGAAACGAAAAGCGTTTCGATGAGGATTCAAAATAGAACCCAAAGGAGGACCTTTCTGAGGCCTTACAGGTCGCTACATAGCGAGTGAAGGTCTGACAGGTCGCTACGTAGCGAGTGGCTGCAAGCCAAGAAGAGTCCTACTTCTTTTCGTCGTAAAATCTCAACGGAAACTCCGATTGAGACAAAAAAAGCGTTTCGATGAGGATTCAAAAGAGAACCCAAGGAGGACCTTTCTGAGGCCTTACCGGTTGCTACGTAGCGAGTGAGGGTCTAACAGGTCGCTACGTAGCGAGTGGAAGCGACCAAAGAAGAGTCCTACTTGTTTTCGTCGTAAAATCTCAACGGAAACTCCGATTGAGACGAAACGAAAAGCGTTTCGATGAGGATTCAAAATAGAACCCAAATGAGGACCTTTCTGAGGCCTTACTGGTCGCTACGTAACGAGTGAAGGTCTGACAGGTCGCTACGTAGCGAGTGGAAGCGAGCCAAGAAGAGTCCTACTTGTTTTCGTCGTAAAATCTCAACGGAAACTGCGATTGAGACTAAACGAAAAGCGTTTCGATGAGGATTCAAAAGAAAACCCAAAGGAGGACCTTTCTGAGGCCTTACAGGTCGCTATGTAGCGAGTGAAGGTCTAACAGGTCGCTACGTAGCGAGTGGAAGCGAGCAAAGAAGAGTCCTACTTGTTTTCGTCGTAAAATCTCAACGGAAACTCCGATTGAGACGAAACGAAAAGCGTTTCGATGAGGATTCAAAATAGAACCCAAAGGAGGACCTTTCTGAGGCCTTACCGGTCGCTACGTAACAAGTGAAGGTCTGACAGGTCGCTACGTAGCGAGTGGAAGTGAGCCAAGAAGAGTCCTACTTGTTTTCGTCGTAAAATCTCAACGGAAACTGCGATTGAGACTAAACGAAAAGCGTTTCGATGAGGATTCAAAAGAGAACCCAAATGAGGACCTTTCTGAGGCCTTACCGGTCACTACGTAGCGAGTGAAGGTCTGACAGGTCGCTACGTAGCGAGTGGAAACGAGGCGAGCCAAGAAGAGTCCTACTTGTTTACGTTGTAAAATCTCAACGGAAACTCCGATTGAAACGAAACGAAAAGCATTTCGATATGGATTCAAAATAGAACCCAACGGAGGATCTTTCTTAGGCCTTACAGGTTAGCTACGTAGCGACCGAGCAGTGTGCCTGCTCGGTTGCTACGTAGCGACCGAGCAGTGTGCATGTTCGGTCCCTACGTAGCAAACCGAGCACGTACACTGCTCGGTCGCCTCGGTCGCTACGTTGCGACCACGAGCAGTGTGCTTGCTCAGTCGCTACGTAGCGACCGAGCAGTGTGCGTGCTCGGTCGCTACGTAGCGACCGAGCAGTGTGCGTGCTCGGTCGCTCGTAGCGATCCGAGCAGTGTGCGTGTTCGGTCGCTACGTAGCGTCGAGCAGTGTGCGAGCTCGGTCGCTACATAGCGACCGAGCCGTGTGCGTGCTCAGTCGCTACGTAGCGATCGAGCAGTGTGCGTGCTCGGTCGCGTCGTAGCGACGAAGCTGTGTAATCGATTTGTTGCATTTCCTTTTTCTACGATTAACCTAGGGGTTTTTCAGCTGTTTTTGGGAGAAAGAGTTTTACCCTTCCGAAATGTTTTTGGAAAACGTGTTTTGGTATAACCCTTACGCATTGATAAGATTTATCGTTTCCCTTCATTTTCAGAAAGAGAAATCGCGAGCTCGTTTCATTGCATTTTCCTGTGGCGAAAAGTCGCGGCAATGTTTTCGATTTTCTCAAGAACTGTGGCGTTTGTGTAGGCGTTGGCCATAGGCGCAGTGGCGGCTGGAGTTGTCTTACCAGCCTTATTGCAAACTGCGATTTTGTCTTTCGTATTTCCAGACATTGTTTTGATCAAGTGTTTTGTGGCTGAGAGTTAGATTGATCCGTACCCCCCCCCCTCATTCTAGCACCAAACTAGGAAAACCCTAATTTCCCAGAGGTCCCGGATATCTGCTAATACCACACGCTAAGCAATCAGAACACGAGATAACAACGACCAAAGTATAAAAATTGTAAAAAGAGAGAAAAGAGAAGTCTTATTCCGAATTTGCGCATGAGCGTTTACAACAAGGTATAAGCCTGGGCTCGAGAACTGTCGGCGAGATTCCTAGTTCTAGCAACCCTAAGACGGCTAAAACCTAATTGAGTCGCAGCTCGAAATAACAAAAACGGAAAGTTGCCTAATTTCTCTAAGTGCTAAGTTTGCTCTGAAAAAGTCTCTCTCCATGCCTCTCGCCTAGGACTCCTTATATACTCGCTCCAAGGTTGGTTTACGCTTTTAGTCTTCTGCCCTTAAGCCGTTATAGCATAAAAAGGAGATATTCCATTTTTTTTCGATCTTCGTAATTATCTTCAAATTTAGTGTTTATCCGCAGAACTTGACATTTATCCTTCCTTGCGCGCCAAGCGTAAACCGTCTTATGGTATATGGGCCTTTGGTTAAGAAATCGTAAGATGGACCTCGAGTCGTGTCGTAGGTCCCTTTGGGCCGTCTTCCGACTCGAAACGTTTATTACGACTTCGTTCGATAAAGAACAAACTTTCTGCGATTTTTACCGCAAAGTTTGATCGATGACTTAGAATGGCGGAAAACATGAACTGAGTTCTCTACTGTCTTCGGGAGATAGCATCGAAGGATAGAAAAAAATGCATGGACTGGTGTCGTATCGACGTTTCGGAAGAGATCGGTCGCTACGTAGCGACCGAGCGGGACGGACGCTCGGTCGCTATGTAGTGACCGAGCTTGGCTCAAATTTGGTCGCTACGTAGCGACCCAAGCGGGACGTACGCTCGGTCGCTACGTAGCGACCGAGCAGAGTGCTTGCTTGGTCGCTGCGTAGGGATTGTGCTTGGCTTGTCCGTGGTCCAATTGCCATACTCGAGCTCGTCCGTGGCTGGTTTTAGATATGTGTCTGTTGCCTTGGGTCAGCCGGTATTTGATTCAATCGAGATTTGAACACGATTTTACCGCGAGATTCTTCGTAAATATTTCTTTACGAAGATTACTTTTCGTAAAAACGTTCATGCTGATTTTTACGGACTTTCAGACATTAATTCCGTCGTGAGCGATTTTGACCCCAACACAAATCACGACCGTCTGATATACCATGGATTTTACCCACTTTCAGCCATGGTATATGAGAGTTTTAAGATATTACTACTTTGTTTTGGAGTCTTTTTAGAGTATTTACAGGTTAATGTATGTTCTGGAGAAATATGGTGATTTTGGAACCTTTTGAGGTGCAGAACTGCACAGACGCGTCAGATATTTTTGGAACCTTTTGAGGTGGAGACCTTCCCACCGTTAGATTGAGACCAAAGTCTTACACAAGATAGAGCGTTGATTTATCTTTCCAATGCCACCGGTTTGAGATCAATCAGCATCTTGTAGCAGAGGTTATGCTCATTTTACTAAAGAGTGGTCAGTCTGCCTCACAAGAGGAAGTTGTCGAGGAGATGGAGGACTGTCGATCGATATCACAGCGTTGGTGTTGATCGACAGTGATGCCAGAATGTGGGCCGAGCATATTTTAGGATTGACTGAAGCCCAGAAGTAACCACAAATTACCAGAATGCCTTTGGACGACCTAAAACCCTATTTATGTTATTTCTAAGCCATTGTTAACGGCTACAAGCTCTTTAAGCTTTCTGTCATTCATTGTTCTAGGTTAGGAGAGAAGGGAGGAACTCCATCAGAGTCCTTCTGGAACTCCATTGGTTTTGGTTTTACATTATTTATGCTTTTCATCTATTCATCTATGATTTCTGTGACAAACTTCATGCCTGAATAGATCCATATGTTAGGTTAAGGGTTCAAATAGGTTATGAGGGATTAGCCCAAAATATAGAACTGCTAAGTTGTGATATTCATCATAGGATTGTTCTTACTGCTTGTGTTCTGGAGTCATGAACTAGAACCCTGATCTTAGAATCATTAGGCACAATTGCTAACACTTGGTCTTTTCTTTGAACTGAATTTTATTGAGGTAGGATTGCTAGAAACATACGAGAGTTGATTTAGGAACCCTAGTGAACACATATTCAACTCGATCATAAAGCTTGCTAGAAGCGATATCGATCGATGATCCGATAGATTAATCGATCGATATTGTGAAAGGTGTATTGATCGATATTTATATAGAATAATTGATCGACACTTTCTTGTGATCAATAAACAAGAGTTGAGATCCAAGATCTGGATATTAGACTGTCTATACAACAGAAGTTGTTAGATTTTTACTCCCAGTTGAGTTTTATAATATCTTGCAAGCAACAATTAGCCTCTATATCATTATAATCCTGATTATCTGAATAGAAACCATAGATCTTAGCAAACTATCCTTCCATCAAACAACTCTCTGCCAAGCTGAACAATTTTCTTGTTCAACTTGTTTACTACTTTATTTACTGCTTTGCTATCTTTATTTAGTGCTTTAAACCTATTAGCCTAGCTTAATCATATAACTATTAGATCTAGATGGTTCCCTAGCTCCTTGTGGATTTGATCCTTAAGTACTATAACTCGACCTCTTATTTGAGAGAGTATAAATCACTCCTTAGGGCAATTTGAGTGATATCAAATTTGGCGCCGTTGCCGGGGAGCTTTGATCGCCATTAGATCTTCTCTAGTTACATTTAGTCTAGGTTTTACTATTTTTCGAAAAACTGATAAATTTTGTTCTTTTGTTTCAGGTACATACATAAGAGTACCAGAATCAGCAAGGGAATAGAGCTCTTACTAGTGAGCCACTGGATTTGGAAAGCGTGATCCATAAGTCTAAGAGGGTGGTCGACACCCTCCAAGCAGCGATTGGCAGCGTAGAAATCCAAGCATCGATCGATACTATTCATCCCGCGTCGATCGATATTGTTCACCCGACGTCAATCGACACTGTTCATCAACCGTCGATCGACACTGTTCATCAACCGTCAATGGACATTGCTCATCAACCATCGATCGACATTGTTCATCCGCTATCGATCGACACTGTTCATCTGCCGTCTGACAACACTTGTGTGGAGGCAGAAAGGTCGAAGTGCTTAGACTTAAGGTTGATGAGAATGGGATATTAAGAGATGAAAAAGATCGCCCTCACAACAGCACATGTCTATTGATTAATGCAGAGGGTGCTAAAATCCCTGATGTGATTGATGTTGCTCAGATAAACGACTTTGATATCGCGAATGGTATGATTAGGGAAGTGTGGACCCTTTCCGAGGTCTTCCTGACGAAGATCCAAGAAACCTTATCATGAAGCTTGAGGAGCTAACCTCTGCAAGCAAGCAGAATGAAGTATCCGTAGACCACATTATCTGCAAGATCTTCCCCTATTCTCTATCTGGAGATGCATTTAGCTGGTTCAGTCAGTTGCTGCCAAGGTCTTTAACGTGCTGGGAGGACATTAAGACCGCCTTCCTCAACAAATTTCTCTATGAAGCTACATCCACTCGACAGAAGGAGTTTGATGATATGTTGGACAAGATGATTAAAGGCCAGGAGACGGAATTGATGGTTGGTATAGTCTACAGTGAGCTTAATGAGGAATCTGAAACCATGAACACTCAGATCGAAAAGCCAGCCATTGAGATTCAGTGGACAGATGAGTTTGTGCGAAGAGAAGAAGCTGGCATTACTGACACGACCTCCACGTCTATTGACGGTATGACCTCAACGTCTACCGACAGCAGGACTTCAACGTCTACCTACGGCACGACCTCAACATCGACCGACGGCACGACCTCATCGTCAACCGACGACACGACCACAACGTCGACGGATGGCACGACCTCAACATCGATCGACAGTACCACCTCAACGTCTACCAACGTTACAACCTCAATGTCGATCGACAGTACGATCTCAACGTCTACCAACGGTACAACCTTAACATCGATCGACGATGTAGAAAAAGAGATCACCATGGAAGATTTCTTGGAGGTAGAAGAGTTCTTGGAGTTTGAGGATGGAGAAAAGCTTGAAGACTTGGATTCGAGTAGAGAAGTGACTATGGAAGACTTCTTAGAGCTGGAGGAATGGCGTGAGGATATGGATCAGAATTCGGAGAAGAAGCTTGATGACGATCACCATACTTCGAGAGGAGATCTGGAGAGTGGTCAATCACCATCTTGTAGCAGAAGTTATGCCCATTTTACTGAAGAGTGGTCAGTCTGCCTCGCAAGAGGAAGCTGTCGAGGAGATGAAGGACTGTTGATCAATATCACAGCGTTGTGGGCCGAGCATATTTTATGACCGACTGAAACCCAAAAGTAACCACAAATTACCAGAATGCCCTTGGACGACCTAAAACCTTATTAACATAATTGTTAACAGCTACACACTCTTTAAGCTTTATGTTATTCATTGTTCTAGGTTAGGATAGAAGGGAGGAACTCTATCGGTTTTGGTTTTATGTTATTTATGCTTTTCATCTATTCATCTATTATTTATGTGACAAACTTCATGCCTGAATAGATCCACCTGTTAGGTTTAGGGTTCAAATAGATTATGAGGGATTAGCCCAAAATATAGAACTGCTAAGTTGTGATATTCATCATAGGATTGTTCTTACTGCTTGTGTTCTAGAGTCATAAACTAGAACCCCGATCTTAGAATCATTAGGCACAATTGCTAACACTTGGTCTTTTCTTTTCTCTGAACTGAATTCTATTGAGCTAGGATTGCTAGAAACATACGAAATTTGATTTAGGAACCCTAGTGAACACATATTCAACCCGATCGTAAAGCTTGCTAGAAGCGATATCAATCGATGATCCAATAGGTTAATTGATCGATATTGTGAAAGTGTATCGATCGATATTCCTATAGAATAATCGATCGACACTTTCTTGTGATCAATAAACGAGAGTTGAGATCCAAGATCTGGATATTAGACTGTCTATACAACGAAAGTTGTTAGATTTGTACTCCCAGTTAAGTTCTATGATATCTTGCAAGCAACAATTAGCCTCTATGTCATTATAATCCTGATTACCTGAATAGAAACCCTAGATCTAGCAAACCATCCTTCCATCAAAGAACTCTTTGCCAAGCTGAACAATTGTCTTGTTCTACTTGTTTACTACTTTATTTTGCTATCTTTATTTAGTGCTTTGAACCTATTAGCCTAGCTTAATCAAATAACTATTAGATCTAATTGGTTCCCTAGCTCCTTGTGGAATCAATCCCTAAGTACTATAACTCGACCTCTTATTTGAGAGATTATAAATCACTCCTTAGGGTAATTTGAGTGATATCACCGTCTTGATTGTGAAACCCAAACGGGCAAAGCTAACTTAAACGTCCACTGAAAAAGCTTCGGAAGAAGATGGTCCAGAATCATCAACTCATGCAACGACAAAAGAACCGCCAATTTCCAAGCCCAACGTTTCCACCCAACCAGATGAAACAAACCCGATAAAATTCGTCGATCCTGCAACTAACGCGATTGATGCAATAGTCGAGTAAACACACTCGCACAAAAAAACAGAACTACGAGATGGCTTGATCCCTTAAGAGGGTACATAGGCTGCTCGTCCAAGGACGAGTTCAGCTATCCCCCTTTCCAAAAGGAAGAGGGAGTGGGTACCTATACGTATACTCGTATATTCCCGCTTTTTGCCTTGTACTCCATATGTTTGAAACTTTTTCGGCAATAAAAATTCAATAACACCTCTCATATTTCGGAAAAACAGCTTGTTTTACTTTCGAAAAACGTCCAAGGACGAACAAAACGATTACATTACGAAACTAAAATGGAAACTCCCAACAAATCACCCCACACTTCAAATAAGGCACAGCTGCAATCAACAGATTCCATCGAATACAAAAATTTGTATCGGTCACACCATCGGTTCCGATCCCCGACCAACACACGAGACCCCGGTCTCAGATACTCAAAATACCACTAACAGTATGTTGTTGAAAAAATAAGCGAGACGTCGCCTAGATCTTCAAAAATATGTTCTCAGTCCATTCGCGACTATAAATCACAAACGCTCGTCGACTGGCCCACCGAGCACATTAGCCGTCCTAAACAAACACATTTAGATACATCCTAAGAAAAGATCCTCTTACATCCGACTAGGATAAAATAGCACGCTATAAAAGAAATCCGAAATATTGGTCAACACTTTCGGGAGACTTAAAAATTGTCCTGGAAGAGTGCTCGATTCCTACCATACAAGTCGTATAAACCGAGAACATATCGCGGACTTTAAAGCGGGATGGAGTCAGGTTAAAATCGCAACAGGCTGAACGACAGCCGATTAGTCATCACAAAATCCTTCAACAGAGAGTAAACCTAGGTCTTACCCTAAACCCAGCACACTGGTCTCTAGCGTCTCGAGGCATGATATCAAAAAGATACGAGATCCTGAAAGCATGTCTCTTCGTCCATATCCCAAAAACACGCTCAAACCTTCTTTGAGCAACCGGTTTGACGATCTACCAAAATAAAAAGAAAAAGGCAAAGGACGAGATGACAACTCGAACGTTTAGCAAGAATTCGAAGTCCTTGAAACCTCATTTTTATAATAGCATGGTTCAAACACAAAGACGATGAAACGGCAGGGATTCAAAGACTCACATGGCCAGTCCCGTTACATAAAAACAAGGCCACACTAGGCCAACTCACGAACAAATAACAAAATACAGTAGATACTTCCTCGAACAACTCACAGGAAGCCTAGCGATCAATCGCCTAGATCGAAGTTCCCACTCATCGACCCTCCGATTGAGTAGTCGTTCACATCAAGCGGAGCCACCGGCTGGTCCACCTTGCCAGTCTCATCAAGACCTCCCCTCTTGGCCTCCACCATGTCGGGGGTAACGGGAACTGGTTCCCATTGCTTCCAAATCTCATCTTCGACCTCGGAAATTTTGGGATCTTTGTTTTTCTCCGCCATAAGCCCGGTCTGCTTCGCATACTTGCTAGAAAACAAATATTCGGGGAGCTGCGTAAGATACAAGCCACCCACGGTGTAATAACCCTCACGAGAAGATATAATTTTGGTCGAGAAAATTCTTTAAGATCACATTGAAGATTGATCGATCAGAATTTAAATAAAAATCGACACGGTGAATTAATCTCGACGGAGCTGTCTTTTGGTCGAAAAACTATCTCTTGATGGTTCTGGTCCAGTGTTAATTATTATTGTCGATTTTTATTCATGCTGGGCGAGTTTATTCAGAGCAGGACGAGATTCGAATGATGAAAAATATTTAGTCGAAACAGTCCGAAAAATATCGACAAAACTCTGAAAATTATTTCTGAACAGTCACATGTCTTGCACCTTCTAGTCTACTTGATTCCTCAGTAATTAGGTCACATGACATGCACCTACTTGCTTACCTGCTTGCTCATTAGAAGTCACATGCTGGTCACAAGCTGTTTGCTTCAGCTGCTTGTATCTTTCTTCATGGAAGGGAAATGTTCAGCTGCTTGTGCTGCTTGGTGTGCTGAAGCATGTCACCAGCTGTCTAACCTCAGCTTTGTCATTTGTGGGAGCAAACCCTCATCTGAAGCAACTCCTTATGATATAAAATACCCTCTTATCTCCTCTGGACGTCCTGTTACTGCAAGAAAAACCAGAGAAAATTCAGAGAAAAAGAGAGAAAGAAAAGAGAAAAATCTGTGAGAAAAATTAGTTGAAAATTTTAGAAAAAAATCAGGGAAGAGAAGTGAGCTTGGATTTTAATCAGTGTGTTCTGGTGTGGTTAAGAGCTGAAGGTTTGGTGTTAAAGAGTTTAGAATCACCCAAGTTCTTTAGCCTTGGATTTTATCGGTAAGAACATATGGGTTTGATGAGATCAGTTTTGCTTGAGCTTCAGTTCTTGTTAGGTAACCAAAACGATTTTGTCTGTTTCTGATCTTGAACCTATCATGGGTATCTTGTCCTGATCAGGTTAGACGTGTGTTCAGATTGAAGTTTATATCAACCAAGTTCATCTTAAAGCTTGAGGAAATCGGTAAGCCATAGCTACTAGTTCAGAGAAGTTTTGTTTGGAACAAGTGGAATGATTTGTTAAGCTTCCTGTCCAGATTAGTTTTTAAACCTGTATGTGGATTGATCTTGGTTCAGTTATGTCCCTTAGATATTTTTTTAAAGGCTTAGCTGAACTGAATTATCCTTCAACCGAACTGAACTGCTTTGAACTAAGCTGAGTAGAGTTTCTGTTGGAATCAACCTGGCTGATCTTGTATCCACACATTCTGAATCAGGAGTGAAATGGAGTGTTATTAGTTGAGCTCGAGACTAGTCTTCCCTAGCCAATCTCATGGAATCAAAAGTGAGTCTAGATAGATGATTGATGAGTAGTGAATGAATATTTCTTGATTGAACGTACTGATTGTAGATGATTGATAGGCTTTGTCTCTTGATCAATATTGAATTGGTAAGGTGTTTACTTAGTGTAAACACTTATTAAATATTTATGAATGATCATAGAGGTTTATTCCAAATATTAGTACTTGTTCTCAAGTACTAATACATATGTATAGTATTAAATATAATTAAGTATGGAAGTATTAATCATGTGAAGTCTTATTATAAACCTGTCTTCCAAAATATTCTCGTATGAATGATGATTACCGTGAATTGGTCCTGCGATATGGAACAAGGTCACGAAGACACGATGATGGGGTCGCACCCTGGAGGCCGTGTAACTGCATGCAGCGTTAGATGTTCGATCTTTGAATATCTGATGGCGATGATGGTGATCCTAACTCGCTAGACTCATTTAGCCTTTGTGGTTTCTCGGGTCTGGTATATATATATATATATATATATATATATATAAATATGATTATATGAATGATATGAGAGACGGGAATAGGAAGTTAGGTATATGATTAGATTCACAATGATGGAAGGATAGGCCTTATATATAAATATTCAGTTATGGAATATATTTCCACTGCATACAAATGAAATTGATTGCTTGAGAATATTATTAATATATGTTGGGGAAAGGGACTAGGCTCACTGAGTAAATTAGTTACTCATGACTCGATTGTGATGCAGGTAACCAGTAGACGGGAGACCTTACTCTAGGACGGGAAGGAACGTCATTAGCCAGCGGTAGTTTTATTATCCTTGCAAAGTCATTTTGATATATCTTATTTATAAGATTTGTAGACCGAAAACCTCAAGGTTAATTTATAACAAATTTTGTAAGATGCCTTTAAATGATATATATAAAGATTGTTTTTAAAGTATGGGTTCCATATGATATTAGTCCTTGTCCGGACGAACTAACTATTGGATATTTCTTTTTCGGGTTGAAAAGCCTGGAGTGATATTCGATAGGACCGTTGGTGTTCTTTGGTTGTTGGTCTAAGGTGATCGGAGGTATTCTGAGAACTTCGGATCGACCATCGAGGAACATCAACCGTGTCATTTCCGGTTATCTACGATCGGGGGTGTCACACACGGTTCCAAGAAACTCGCAATAATCCGTGAACGCCTTGTAACGCCCTTTGAGCTCTCCAAATGATAGCGAGAACTTATCACGATGGCTTTTCATAACTTTGACTATCTCCCTCTTTCTCAAACGATTCTCGTCCGTGACGACGAGAACTTTCCAACTCATTCTTCAAACGAGCAATCTCTTTGCCAGCCACCTCGGCCCTGAATCGAGCCATTTGAGCCTCTTGTCTGCTCGTATCAAGGGCTCGATTTATCATAACAAGGCCCTGCAAAAATTCTTGGGACAAAGAAAAACCGGAGAATGTTCAGAGAAGAGAACCTACCCCATTAACCATCCTCGCCGCTTTGGAAAAATCCGACACTTCTTCAGATCCACCTGCAGTCGGAGGAAAGTCGAACTCAGACAATCCGTCGAGATAACTGCTCGCCATTGCTTCCACTAGCTTGACTGTCCAAATAGTCCTTGAGTATGTTATCAAAAGAGAACTGTCTGTCGACCACATCTTTGTCCACCATAGTATGCTTGTCCTTGCGAGGCTTCGACCTATCTCTCTTCGTCTGAGGAACATAGGGAATAAACCCATCCATTCACTTATCTGTTGATCGTGAAATAAATCGGTTAAGCGCTGCGATTCTGCCGGTCAGTCTTTGGACTTCCCGCTTATTCTTTGGTGAAGCCATCTCGATTAGTGCGTTGATCTGTTTTGGATTTGCTTCGATGCCGCGATATGTGACCAAGTAGCCGAGGAATTCCCCTGATGCCACGGCGAATCTACATTTTGTCGGGTTGAGCTTCATGTTATGGGAATTTAGTTGTGCAAAGCATTCTTCGAGATGTGACACGTGATCTCTTGCTTTGAGGGATTTGACTAGCATGTCGTCGATATAAACCTCCATCGTTTTTCCGAGTTGTTTGGAGAATATTCGGTTCACGAGTCGTTGGTAAGTTGCACCAGCGTTTTTGAGGCCGAAGGGCATTACCTTATAGCAATAGGTTCCGCGATCGGTAATGAACGCACTCTTCTCACGATCGTCGGGATTCATCCTACTTTGATTATAACCTGAGAAGGCATCCATGAAGGATAAGAGTTTGTTGCCCGCTGTTGCTTCTACCAATCGATCGATATGTGGTAGAGGGAAGCTATCCTTTGGACATGCCTTGTTTAGATCGGTAAAATCCACGCAAACTCGCCACTTCCCGTTCTTCTTTTTGACTACTACGGGGTTGGCGAGCCAGTCCGGGTATCTTACTTCTGTTATCGATCCAACTTTAAGCAATTTTTCGACCTCATCGTTTACTGCGGCAGCACGTTCGGGTCCTAGCTTCCGTCTTTTCTGTTTGACGGGTTTTAATGTTGGGTCGATATTCAGCTCGTGACATGTTATGTTAATGTCGATTCCCGGCATATCTTCCGCAGCCCATGCGAAAGTATTAAGGTTCTTTTTAAGACAGGTTATGATTTCCGTCCTTAAAGGCTCGTGGAGATTGGCTCCAATCTCGACGCAGCGTTCTGGGGAGGCTTCGTCGAGACAGATCGTTACCACGGGTTCGCATGTTGGCTCGCGTTTTTCATCTAGCGCTGCGAAGCTGCGAGACTGCCAGAAGAATTCTGCTGAATCCTGACTTCGCGTATCTTTGCTGGAGGTCTTTTTCTCCGCTTTTCTAGGAGTGAATTCGAGGATCGGTCTCTTTCGTTTTAGTTCCGCGGCGAAACAAACCTGTGAAACACTCGGATTTCCCCAAACTACCTCGACTCCGTTAGGGGTCGGGAACTTGAGGCAAAGATGGTAGGTTGATGGGATTGCGCGCATGGTGTTCAGCCATGGTGTTCCCATGATAAAGTTGTAAGATGCGGGGCGGTCAACGACTAGAAACTCTGTGACGTTCGTCACGGTTCCGGCTTTGACAGTGAGTCTAATCGATCCATAGGCCATGGTCGTTTCCCCCGAAAGTCCTAGCAGTGGGCTTGGGCATTTCGTGACTTCGGATTGATTGATTCCCATCTTTTCAAGAGTGTGTTTGAAGATGATATCGGCCGAGCTTCCGGTATCGATTAGCACTCTAGCGACGTCGATATCTCGAATCGTCAACTCGATAACAAGGAGATCGTTTCGAGGTTTGGCTCGATCGATCGTTTCTCCCCCCTTGAATGAGATGACGTTCGCACACATCGAATCTTGCATACCGTTCTTGATCGTTGAGTGGCTTTTGGGGGTTAGATTGATCCGTAAGTCCCCCTCCTTCTAGCGCCAAACTGTGGGAACCGAAATTTCTCTGTCGATTTCCGTTTAAATAAGGAGACTAGGAAAACCCTAATTTCTCAGAGGACCCGGATATCTGCTAATTACCACACGTCAAGCAATCAGAACACGAGAATAACAACGATAAAGTATAAGAAATCGAAAAAGAGAGCAAAGAAGATCTTATTCCGAATTTGCGTATGAGCGTTTACAACAAGGTATAAGCCTGGGCTCGAGAGCTGTCGGCGAGATTCCTAGTTCTAGTAACCCTAAGACGGCTAAACCTAATTGAGTCGCAGCTCGAAATAACAATATCGGAAAATTGCCTAAATTGCTCTAAGTGCTAAGTTTGCTCTAAAAAGGATCTCCCTCATGCTCCTCGCCTAGGACTCCTTATATACTAGCTCCAAGGTCGGTTTACGCTTTTACTCTTCTGCCCTTAAGCCGTCATAGCATAAAAATGAAGATATTCCATTTTTCCCGATCTTCACAATTATCTTCAAAACTTCCGTATTTATCCACGGAAACTTGACATTTATCCTTCCTTGTGGGCCAACCGTAAACCGTGCTGCGGTTTACGGGCTTTTTGTTAAGAAATCGTAGGATGGGCCTCGAGTCGTGTTTTAGGTCCCTTTGGGCCGTATTCCGACTCGACACGTTTACTACGATATCTTTTTGATAAAGAAACAAACTTTCCGCGGTTTCTAAGCCGTGAAGTTTGATCGATAAATTTCGATAGCGGAAAACATGGACTGAGCTTGCTACGGTCTTCGGGAGATAGCATTCGAAGGTTTAACGAGAATGCATGGATTGATGTCTGTCGATGTTCGGAAGAGTTCAATCGCTACACAGCGACCAAACTTCAGCTCGAGCCCGGTCGCTACGTAGCGACTGATCGGGACAAGCACTCGGTCACTACGTAGCGACCGAGCGGGATGATCGCTCGGTCGATACGTAGCGAGCGAGCGGGACGAGCGCTAGGTCGCTACGTAGCAACCGAGCGGGACGAGCGCTCGGTCGCTACGTAGCGGCCGGGCCTTGGATTGAGCTCGGTCGCTACGTAGCGACCGAGCGGGACGAGCGCTCGGTCGCTACGTAGCGACTGAGCTTTGGCTTGAGCTCGGTCGCTACGTAGCGACCGAGCGGGACGAGCGCTCGATCGCTGCGTAGCGACCTGTTTCGATCTTTCGTCGGACATCTCGATTCTTTCTTCCGTAAAGCTTTTTCGTAAGGAAGAATCTATTTCGAGAAGTACTCTTCGGAGAAATTCTTACTTTCTTCCTCGGATGTTTTGAATGTTAAATTTGTCGTAACCGTTTTTGACCCCAACAACACTCCAGTTCTTGAGAATATCAAAAACCTTGCTGCGACTTTCCACCGCTAGAAGAGCAATGAAACGAGCTCGCGATTTTTGTTTCTAAACATAAAGGGAAACTATAAATCTTATCAAACCCCGTAAGTTTGGCTCATTACCGAACAAGTTTTCCGAGAACATTTCGGAAGGGTAAAACTTGTTCTCCCAAAAACCACAGAAAACCCCTAGGTTAATCGTGGAAAAAGGAAGCACAGCAAATCATTTACAAAGCTCGGTTGCTACGTAGCGATCGAGCTCTAGCCAAGCTCGGTCGCTACGTAGCGACCGAGCACGCACAAGGCTCGGTCGCTATGTAGCAACCGAGCTCCAGCCAAACTCGGTCGCTACGTAGCGACCGAGCACGCACACAGCCCGGTCGCTATGCACACACACAGCTCGGTCGCTATGTAGTGACCGAGAACACACACAGCTCGGTCGCTACGTAGCGACCTAGCACGCACACAGCTCGGTCGCTACGTAGCGACCGAGCACGCACACAGCTCGGTCCTCCTTTGGGTTCTCTTTTGAATCCTCATCGAAATGCTTTTCGTTTCGTATGAATCGGAGTTTCTGTTGAGATTTTACGAAGCAAACAAGTTGGACTCTTCTTGGCTTGCTTCCACTCGCTACGTAGCGACCTGTCAGACCTTCACTCGCTACATAGCGACCTGTAAGGCCTCAGAAAGGTCATCCTTTGCGTTCTCGTTTGAATCCTCATCGAAACGCTTTTCGTTTCGTCTCAATCGTAGTTTCTGTTGAAATTTTACGACGAAAACGAGTATGACTCTTCTTGGCTTGCTTCCACTCGCTACGTAGCGACCTGTCAGACCTTCACTCGCTACATAGCGACCTGTCAGGCCTCACAAAGGTCCTCCTTTGGGTTCTCTTTTGAATCATCATCGAAACGCTTTTCATTTCGTCTCAATCGGAGTTTCCGTTGAGATTTTACGACGAAAACAAGTAAGACTCGTCTAAACTCCATCGCTTGCTCCTACTCGCCCTTACCTCCATCTTTGTGTTCTCCTTCAAATCTCCATCGAAACGTCTCTTATTTCGTCTTGATTGGAGTTACCATTGAAACTTTACAATTAAAAAAAACCGCAAAGACTTGTTTTCTCGCATGGATTCAGATTGTTCGTATAAAACGGCAACAGTTAACTTAACACCTTAGCCGCCTCAACTATACGACTACGTTGAACCTTTTATAAATTGACGTCGTATCTAAGGAGAAGATAACAGTCAAGTTCAGAAGATAAATGTCAAGTTTCAAAGGATAAACACCAATATCGAAAATGGCGAACATACACGAGAAGAGGAAGGGGAAATGAACAAGCAAAACTGAGAAGAGACAAAACTGCATTTTCGAGAGAACTAAGGTATTTCCGACTCGAAATTTTTAAAATCAACTTCGAATTTTCGTAGGAAATTACTAAGAAATAAAAACGACTTTAAGACTGCCATAGAACTTTAGGGAACGTAAAACCTAGGTAGATAGTCTAGCGAACTAAGTCTTAGGCGATTTTTCCTGTCTCGATATATCGTTCCATAACTGTTCAGCCAGATCTTGCAAACCGATCTAAACTCTCTGAAAATCAAGAAACGATCGCCACGCATATCAAGATCGCTTCCTAAAGAGAGAAAAAACTAGAGACATGAACGTCGTCTTAAAACAGATTCGTTACTAGCAATTTTCTCGGAACCGACATATTCCAAGTCGTCAACGTGGAAACAACCAAATCACAGTCCAAGCATCGTCTTTAAATCGTCCCGGATTATCGATCATTCCAAACCTCAGAAGAAGAAACATACACAACCCTTCAAAGTATCGGTTCAACCATTTTCTTTCGTTAAAAAAAAGGGAGTAAGTACATATACTATACTCGTATACTCCCAAACTTCAAAAACTTTTGCAAGTCGTTAAGAAAATGATTTCGTCAAAGCAAATCGTCCCAATAGGCAAACGACAATCTAAAATTTGTCTAAACGCTAGCAACATATCCAGACGATCATGAACATAATCTCAAAGACTATACATCATTTCTTATCGCAATTATGCGTGCAGAAAACCTGTACCAATATCAAAAAGAAACTCGACGGTTAGCTAAAGTATTGAAGCCCTTTCCGGTTTTAGAAAGCCAGATTCGTTTAAAATTTGTTACGAGAAATCTTCAACCACCAAAGTATTTCTTTCAGTTTCCGTTGTACCAAGTAAGTCACGGAAAAGCATCAAAAACATTTGCGACGAAGAAAACTCGAGAGTAGATGTAGCATCGTGCACATTAAAAGGAACACTACGGTCGTCCCGCTCGGTCGCTACGTAGCGACCGAGCTCAAGCCAAAGCTCGGTCGCTACATAGCGACCAAGCGCTCGTCTCGCTCGGTCGGTATGTAGCGACCGGGCTCGAGCCGAAGTTCGGTCGCTGTGTAGCGATTGAACTCTTCCGAACATCGATACGACACCAGTCCATGCATTCTCGTCAAACCTTCAAATGCTATCTCCCGAAGACCGTAGCAGGCTCAGTCCATGTTTTCCGCTATTCTAACTCATCGATCAAACTTCGCGGATTAGAAACCGCGGAAAGTTCATTCATTGTCAAAAGAAATCGTAGTAAACGTGTCGAGTCGGAAGGCGGCCCAAAGGGACCTAAAATACGACTTGAGGCCCATCCTATGATTTCTTAACCAAAAGCCCGTAAACCACAGCACGGTTTACGTTTGGCCCATAAAGAAGGATAAATGTCAAGTTTTCGCGGATAAATACAGAAGTTTTGAAGATAATTGTGAAGATCGGGAAAAATGGAATATCTCCATTTTTATGCTACGACGGCTTAAGGGCAGAAGAGTAAAAGCGTAAACCGACCTTGGAGCTAGAATATAAGGAGTCCTAGGCGAGGAGCATAGGAGGAGAATTTTTTCAGAGAAAACTTAGCACTTAGAGCAATTTAGGCATTTTTCCGTTTTTGTTATTTCGAGCTGCGACTCAATTAGGTTTAGCCGTCTTAGGGTTGCTAGAACTACAAATCTGCCGACAGCTCTCGAGCCCAGGCTTATACCTTGTTGTAAACGCTCATACGCAAACTCGGAAATAAGATCTTCTTTGCTCTCTTTTTCGATTTCTTATACTTTATCGTTGTTATTCTCGTGTTCTGATTGCTTGACGTGTGGTAATTAGCAGATATCCGGGTCCTCTGGGAAATTAGGGTTTTCCTAATTTCCTTATTTAAACAGAAATCGACAGTGCAAATTTCGGTTCCCACAGTTTGGCGCTAGAAGGAGGGGCGGTACGGATCAATCTAACCCGCAAAAGCCAGATCAGTCTCAATCAGACATGTCAACTAACGACGCGGATAACGTGCAAACTCCTCTTAACGGAGGCAGCGGCACCGATCTCCACACTCCAGTAGCGGACGTACCCGCGGCCAACGCACAAGCCAACGCCGCGACGCTCGAGGAGTTTAAAAAGATGTTCGCCACCTATGAGAAAAGGTCGGAAGAACAGGATAAGCTCGTGAATACCTTGACCAAACAGGTTGAAACCTTAACGGCAAGGACCCAAGCAATCCGTCCCCGCGGAACCACCAAAATCCGCGGGAAGAGGCTCGACTTCGCTACCCCATTTGACAGATCTGGAGTCGCGTGGGAACGACCTTCCAGTCAAAACCCTAGCGAGAAATCTCCCATCGAAAAGGGGAACCCTAAAAGTCTTCCTCCCCCTGCAAAGGACTCGGAGGATAACGAAGCCGAACACATTGACTTGGATCCTAGTGATGTTTCCAACGACACCGACGAGGACGTTGACAGACATCCAAGAAGGACCAGAAGCCAATCCGCTCGAGAAGGCTCCCCGTTCGAAAAACCAATGACTGAAGAAGAGGAAATTGCCTATTGGAACGAAAAAGAGGAGCTGGCTGAAAAGCAAACCGAGCTCACTCGCAGTAAACACCGACAGGCTCGGAAATCCAGTGACGAGACATCGGATATCCGCGATCTTCGCGACTACATCACCAAGACTGCGGCAGAAGTGAGAGCCGTAAAGTCTCAAATCCATCATGCTACTAGTGCTGCCCCCGAGATCGATCGACTGCTGGAAGGAGCTCGAAAAACCCCCTTCACCAGTCGCATTTCGGACATGAGGGTGTCCGATCCGGGAAAAATCAAAGTACCAAAGTACGATGGTACAGCCGATCCAAAAGCGCACCTTCAGGCTTTCCACATCGCGATGGGAAGAGCAAGATTGAAGGACGGCGAAAAAGATGCCGGCTACTGCCGCCTGTTCGTCGAAAATCTTGAAGGAGCAGCGCTCGAATGGTTCGCACGCCTTCGTCGCAACACCATCGGGAGTTTCCGACAACTCGCATCGGAGTTTCTCAAACAATACTCTGTATTCATAGACAGAGAAACTTCCGATGTTGATCTCTGGAGTCTCTCCCAAAGGGAAGACGAACCCCTCCGCGAGTTTATCAGTCGGTTCAAGCTGATAATGTCCAGGGTCAGCGGGATAAGCGACAAAGTGGCCATTGACGCCCTGAGAAAGACACTCTGGTACAAGTCGAAATTAAGAAAGTGGATAACTCTCGACAAACCGCGAACGATCCAGGACGCCCTCCACAAAGCAACGGACTACATCATAGTCATGGAAGAAACTAAAGTCTTATCGAAAAAACATAAGGCGGCAAGACCATCCTCGAAAGACGTGGATCCGAAAGGGAAAAAGAAGAACTCTAGTAACGACAAGTACGTCCATCACGAAGGGGAAGATCTCCAGGGGGCGCATAACTACGCGATCAATTCGGATCAGGGCCGGACCATGGGCAACACATGGACTCCCAATCAAGGGTATGACAAAAACACCTTCTGTGAGTTCCATCAATCCCGAGGACACTCCACGACCAACTGCAAAGTCTTGGGAGCAAGACTGGCCGCGAAGCTACTCGCTGGAGAGCTCTCGCAAGTAACTAGCGTCAAGGATCTCATCCTCGATTCTGATCGCCTTCCAAAGACGGACAGAAATCCGCCCGCTGAAAAATCTCCTCAACGAAACCAGCCTGGGGATAAACGCGGTAGGAGGCCGGACGACAAGGGGAACGATAACAATCGTCGCAGAGTCAACATGATCATCGGAGGATCACAATACTGCGACGATACTGTGTCGGCCATCAAGGCTTACCAATGGAAGGCAGAGTCGAGTGCAAATTGGCCTACATGGTCTCCTCCTCGAGATGGCCAAAATTGCTCGATCACCTTCACAAAGGAAGAAGCCGGCGGCATCGACCAACCTCACTGCGACCCGCTCGTCATAGAACTCGTCATACGAGATTTAGAAGTCGGAAGGGTACTCATCGACACGGGAAGCACGGTCAACGTAATCTTCCGCAACACTCTCAAGCGGATGAGCATCGAACTCGGAGAAGTAATTCCGACGCCAAAACCACTCACGGGTTTTTCAGGCGAAGTATCGATGACTCTTGGATCGATCCAGTTGCCAGTCATGGCCAAGGAGATCATGAAAATCGTCGAGTTCGCGGTAGTCGATCATCCCGCTATCTACAACGTGATCATGGGAACCCCATGGCTCAACGCCATGCAGGCAGTTCCGTCAACCTACCACCTGGGTCTCAAATTCCCAACCCCAAGCGGAGTCGGGGCCATCTGGGGATGCCAAAAACAGTCGCGGCTATGCTTCCTCGCAGAGCACAAGTTAAAGCAAATCACGACTTCTGCAGCTGTAAACGGCAAGCGCACGAAGATAGACCGATCTTCGGCCAAAAGCGCCATGGGAAAAGACGAATTAAAATCGTCTACCGACGCAAACGCATCGGACGTTGAAGCTCGACACAAGTCCGAAGCCCACGCTACAACTCAACCAGAACATCCGGAAAATAGCGTTGACCCAACCACAATCGACATGGTCAAGGCGGACATCACGACATCTACCGCCGAGTAAGAACACTCGCGGCATGAAACAGAACTACGAGATGGCTTGATCCTCGAAAGGGGTACGTAGGCAGCTCGTCAAAAGACGAGTTCAGCTATCCCCCTCTCTAAAAAAGGGGGGGGGGGAGTGGGTGCGTATACTCGTATGCTCCCACTTACAAAAATTGCCATTATTGTAATCGAGTTTTTAGAAACTTCAAAAACTTTTACTACAATATACGTTGTCCTTTTTATCGAAAATGTTTACGCTTCAGTAAAACACAAAAGAAACTTTCAGGACATGCCTGGAAACATTAAGACTCTTGTCTGCGGCCTCATCTGGCCCAAAAATCGTAAAAATTATCATCTTTCAAACACACAAAGATACACGTTGTTGGGGTCAAAAACGGTCACGACGGAATTACCACCCGAAAATCCTCGGAGATCGCATTTCCGAAAGAGTTAGTAAAAGAAGGGATGTAATTTCCGTAAAAATAACCTACACGAGGTTTTTACGAAGAAGTATCCTTTGAGATTCAAACCAAACCCGAGCCAAGTTCGGTCGCAACGTAGCAACGAAGCTCAGCCATGCTCGGTCGCTACACAGCGACCGAGCAATCGTCCCGCTCGGTCGCTACGTAGCGACCGAGCTCGAGCCAAAGCTCGGTCGCTACGTAGCGACCGAGCGATCGTCCCGCTCGGTCGCTACGTAGCGACCGAGCTCAAGCCAAGCTCGGTCGCTACGTAGCGACCGAGCGATCGTCCCGCTCGGTCGCTACGTAGCGACCGAGCTCGAGCCAACATGATCATCGGAGGATCACAGTACCGGAGCGATACCATCTATGCCATCAAAAGCTTACGAGTGCAACGCTGAGACGAGCGTGAATTTGCTAACCTGGTTCGCACCTAGTGACTTCCCGAAAGGAGCAATCACTTTCGATGAATAAGAGGCCGGCGAGATCGATCAGCCCCACTGCGATCCGCACGTAATCGATATCGTGATAAGAGACCTCGAGGTCGCGAGAGTTCTCATCGGCACAGGTAGCACGGTCAATGTCATCTTCCGCGATACCCTTAAAAGGATGAACGTTGAGCTAGGAGAAGTCATACCATCCCCCAAACCGCTAATCGATTTCGAAGGCACAACATCTATGAATCTCGGGTCGATCAAGCTGCCCGTTGTGGCAAAAGATGTAACAAAGATCGTCGATTTCGCAGTTGTTGACCACCTAACCATCTACAACGTTATCATGGGCACACCTTGGCTGAACGATATGAAAGCAGTCCCGTTGACTTATCACTTAGGCATCAAATTCCAGACTCATAATGGAATTTCCACAATCTGGGGATCCCAGACACAGTCGAGACGCTGCTTCTTGGCCGAACACAAACTACGACAAATTGTGGGAACCAAAATTCAAACTGTCGATTTCCATCTAAATTAGGAAACTAGGAAAACCATAATTTCCCAAAGGTCCCAGATATCTGTTAATACCACACGCTAAGCAATCATAACACGAGATAACAACGACAAAGTATAAAAATCGTAAAAAGAGAGCAAACAGAAGTCTTATTCCGAATTTGCGTATGAGCGTTTACAACAAGGTATAAGCCTGGGCTCGAGAGCTGTCGGCGAGATTCCTAGTTCTAGCAACTCTAAGACGGCTAAACCTAATTGAGTCGCAGCTCGAAATAACAAAAACAGAAAGTTGCCTAATTGCTCTAAGTGCTAAGTTTGCTCTGAAAAAGTCTCTCTCCATGCCTCTCGCCTAGGACTCCTTATATACTCGCTCCAAGGTTGGTTTACGCTTTTACTCTTCTGCCCTTAAGTCGTCATAGCATAAAATGTAGATATTCCATTTTTTCCAATCTTCGTAATTATCTTCAAAATTTAGTGTTTATCCGCGGAAACTTGAAATTTATCCTTCCTTGAGCGCCAAGCGTAAACCGTCTTACGGTTTACGGGCTTTTGGTTAAGAAATCGTAAGATGGGCCTCGAGTCGTGTCTTAGGTCCCTTTGGGCCGTCTTCTGACTCGAAACGTTTATTACGACTTCTTTCGATAAAGAACGAACTTTCCGCGGTTTTTACCGCAAAGTTTGATCGATGACTTAGAATGGCGGAAAACATGACATGAGTTCGCTACTGTCTTCGGGAGATAGCATTGAAGGATAGACGAGAATGCATGGACTGGTGTCGTATCGATGTTTCGGAAGAGCTCGGTCACTACGTAGCGACCGAGCAGGACGGACGCTCGGTCGCTACGTAGCGACCGAGCTTGGCTCGAATTTGGTCGCTACGTAGCGACCAAGCGGGATGTGCGCTCGGTCGCTACGTAGCGACCGAGCAGTGTGCATGCTTGGTCGCTGCGTAGCGATCGTGCTTGGCTTGTCTGTGGTCCAATTGCCATACTCGAGCTCGTCTGTGGCTTGTTTTAGATACGTGTCTGTTGCCTTGGGTCAGCCGGTATTTGATTCAATCGAGATTTGAACACGATTTTACCGCGAGATTCTTCGTAAAGATTTCTTTACGAAGATTTCTTTTCGTAAAAACGTTCATGCTGATTTTTACGGACTTTCAGACATTGATTCCGTCGTGACCGATTTTGACCCCAACAGTTAGCCCCCCAGCTCGTTAGAACCATGAGCTTCTAGCGTGAGGTTCTAGCGAATGGCTTGGCAAGTTAGGCAAGTTAGGTGAGTTAGGCGGAATTAATGGTTTAAAAGGTCCGTGGTAAGTGGTCTTCTTGCTCTTCTAAAAGTAGAATGCGATAAGATTGGGGCTGTGCCTTATGACGGCTGCCTACATACCCTTGTTGAAGGGATCAAGCCTTTCGTAGTTTGTCTTGGAGTTAAGGTTCTGATGACTAGTTTTCCAGTGAGACCTTTATGGTCTAGTCTTTATGTAGCGGTTATAAGGCGTGTTGCTGCCGATGGCATTTTGTATGGGAGTAGAAGGAAGACTACGAGTTGTCACCTCGTAATCTAACTTTGTGTGAACTGCTATATCCGTAATCTGTTTCGAGAGTTTTCTGCAGTGTGTTAACTTGCGGAATTTCTGAAGATTCTCGAATATTGGCAAAGAGACAAAATTTGGGATCCTGTATCAGGGTGTTTGATACTATGCCCCGAGATGTTAAAGACCAGTGCGCTGGGTTTAGGGCAAGACCTAAGTTTACTCCTGGTTTTATAGGGTGCGATGACTAATTCGACTTACGTATCCCGTTTCAGTTTTATCATGATTCCATACCGATTTAAAGTCCGCGATAGGTTCTCGGCTTATACGACTTGTATGGTTGGAACCGAGCATCTCTCCAAGGATAATTTTTAAGCCTCCTGGAAGTGCTGACCAAAAATTTTGGGTTTATTTTATAGCGCTATTATCCTTGTGTCGGATGTACGAGAGTCATCTCTACGAGATGGCTAAGTCTGTTTAGGACGTTAAGAGTTTGTTGTGATCAGCAACAAACTTAACGGTAAAAATTTACCATTTTGAGTCTTCGCGAAGAATATTTTTTGAGACGATGTTAGTGCGTATGACTGTCTGGTCTTCCATGAAGGTGTTTTATCGAGGAAGGAAATTTCGTCGAAGAACTAATCTTCAGGCGTCTGCGACGTCTCGCGATGCTGAAGATTTGTTATTCTTTCGTATGCCACGTTTCGTGCTTGAAATGTTGGCGGGCTTGAAGATACTTCGTGATGTTGCAAGGGTTTAGTCTTAGCCCTGCGTTTGAGAAACATTCTGGTTTGACTACGAATGTTCGCAGCCAAAATTGTTGTTCATGTTGCGATCGAGGAATTATGACTGAGGTGTCGTGTAAATTTGTCCATGGGAACAAGCGTTTTCCTTCATAGTGCTTTGTGAAGTGTTGGCCTTCTGAGATCTAGTTCGTGCATTTTTTTAGGATGTTTCGTATAGCTATAAGAGCTTTGTTACGAATTTCTCCTTACATGCTGCGTATTATTGTTAAACCGTTGCGGGCTTAAAGTGAATTGTGGAGCGTATTGAACTTGGTCAATTTTCGAAAAGTTTAGATTTTCCGTTAACCGTTTAGTTGTTACGACTTAGTTTCGTTACGAATAATTTATCATATGATTTCCGACTGTGGGCTATACGATAATTTATCATATCATATAACCGGTTTTACGAAGGTTGTAAATCAGTGATATGTATACATATGTAAAAGTAGCGTTGTTTCTGCGGGTTTTACGAGGAACGTTTCTGCTGTGATTTTGATCTTCGGCGAAAGTTGCTTGGAGTTACTCTGGAGTGTTACCGAAGTTTATTTCAATACGATCTAGTCGCAGAACGTTTTTCATAGGTTTTTTGAGAGGATTTTCGTGACACATTCGTTTCTTGAACGAATTGGTCAACCAGAGGTGGATCTAGCTAACCATCGGGAGGAAAGTGCTCCTTTTAATGTGCATGATGCTACATCTATTCTCGAGTTTTCTTCGTCGCAAATGTTTTCGATGCTTTTCCATGACTTGCTTGGTTCAACGGAAACTGAAAGAATTGCTTTGGTGATTTTCTCGTAGAAATTTTAAAACAAAACTGGCTTTCTAAAGCCGGAAAGGGCTTCAATACATTGGCTAATCTTCGAGTTTCAGTTTGATATTGGTACAGGTTTTCTGTATGCATGATTGCGACAAAAAATGATGTATAGTCTTTGAGATTTATGTTCATGATCGTCTGGATATGTTGCTAGCGTTTAGACGAATATTAGATTGTCGTTTGCCTATTCTTGACGATTTGCAGAAGTTTTTGAAGTTTGAGACTATACGAGTATAGTATACATACCTACTCCCTCTTTTTTTTTTTATGAAAGAAAATGGTTGAACCGATACTTTGAAGGGTTGTGTACGTTTCTTCTTCTGAGGTTTGGAATAATCGATAATTCGGAACGATTTATAGACGATGCTTGGATTGTGATTTGGTTGTTTCCACGTTGACGACTTGGAATATGTCGGTTCCGAGAAAATTTCCGTAAACGAATCAGTTTTAAGACGACGTTCATGTCTCTAGTTTTTTCTCTCTTTAAGCGAGCTTGATATGCGTGGCGATCGTTTCTCGATTTTTGGAGAGTTTAGATCGGTTTGCAAGATCTGGATGCACAATTATGGAACAATATATCAAGACAGGAAAAATCGCTTAAAACTTAGTTCGCTAGACTATCCGCCTAGGTTTTACATTCCTAAGGTTCTATAGCCGCCTCAAAGTAATTTCCTACGAAAATTCCAAGTCTGATTTCAAAAATTTCAAGTCGGAAATACCTTAGTTCTCTCGAAGATGCAGTTTTGTCTCTTCTCAGTTTTGCTTGCTCATTTCCCTTTCCTCTTCTCGTGTATGTTCGCCATTTCCGATATTAGTGTTTATCCTTTGAAACTTGACATTTATCTTCCGAAGTTGACTGTTATCTTCTCCTTAGATACAAAGTCAATTTTTGTAAAAAGGTTCAACGTAATCGTATAGTTGAGGCGGCTACGGTGTTAAGTTAACCGTTGCGTTTTTTACGATTAATCTGAATCCATGCGAGAAAACAAGTCTTTGCGGTTTTTTTTTTTTTTGTCGTAAAGTTTCAATGGTAACTCCGACCGAAACATGAGACGTTTCGATCGAGATTTGAAGGAGAACACAAAGCTGGAGGTAAGGGCGAATAGGATAAAGCGAAGGAGTTTAGACGAGTCTTACTTGTTTTTGTCGTAAAATCTCAACTGAAACTCCGATTGAAACGAAACGAAAAGCGTTTCGATCGGGATTCAAAAGAGAACACAAAGGAGGAGCTTTTTGAGGTCTGACAGGTCGCAATGTAGCGAGCTGGGGGTCTGACAGGTCGCTATGTAGCGAGTGAAAGTAAGCCAAGAAGAGTCCTACTTGTTTTCGTCGTAAAATCTCAACGGAAACTCCGATTGAGACGAAACAAAAAGCGTTTCGATGAGGATTTAAAAGAGAACCCAAAGGAGGACCTTTCTGAGGCCTTACAGGTCGCTCTGTACGAAGTGAAGGTCTGACAGGTCGCTACGTAGCGAGTGGAAGCAAGCCGAGAAGAGTCCTACTTGTTTTCGTCGTAAAATCTCAACGGAAACTCCGATTGAGACGAAACGAAAAGCGTTTCGATGAGGATTCAAAATAGAACCCAAAGGAGGACCTTTCTGAGGCCTTACAGGTCGCTACATAGCGAGTGAAGGTCTGACAGGTCGCTACGTAGCGAGTGGCTGCAAGCCAAGAAGAGTCCTACTTCTTTTCGTCGTAAAATCTCAACGGAAACTCCGATTGAGACAAAAAAAGCGTTTCGATGAGGATTCAAAAGAGAACCCAAAGGAGGACCTTTCTGAGGCCTTACCGGTTGCTACGTAGCGAGTGAGGGTCTAACAGGTCGCTACGTAGCGAGTGGAAGCGACCAAAGAAGAGTCCTACTTGTTTTCGTCGTAAAATCTCAACGGAAACTCCGATTGAGACGAAACGAAAAGCGTTTCGATGAGGATTCAAAATAGAACCCAAATGAGGACCTTTCTGAGGCCTTACTGGTCGCTACGTAACGAGTGAAGGTCTGACAGGTCGCTACGTAGCGAGTGGAAGCGAGCCAAGAAGAGTCCTACTTGTTTTCGTCGTAAAATCTCAACGGAAACTGCGATTGAGACTAAACGAAAAGCGTTTCGATGAGGATTCAAAAGAAAACCCAAAGGAGGACCTTTCTGAGGCCTTACAGGTCGCTATGTAGCGAGTGAAGGTCTAACAGGTCGCTACGTAGCGAGTGGAAGCGAGCAAAGAAGAGTCCTACTTGTTTTCGTCGTAAAATCTCAACGGAAACTCCGATTGAGACGAAACGAAAAGCGTTTCGATGAGGATTCAAAATAGAACCCAAAGGAGGACCTTTCTGAGGCCTTACCGGTCGCTACGTAACAAGTGAAGGTCTGACAGGTCGCTACGTAGCGAGTGGAAGTGAGCCAAGAAGAGTCCTACTTGTTTTCGTCGTAAAATCTCAACGGAAACTGCGATTGAGACTAAACGAAAAGCGTTTCGATGAGGATTCAAAAGAGAACCCAAATGAGGACCTTTCTGAGGCCTTACCGGTCACTACGTAGCGAGTGAAGGTCTGACAGGTCGCTACGTAGCGAGTGGAAACGAGGCGAGCCAAGAAGAGTCCTACTTGTTTACGTTGTAAAATCTCAACGGAAACTCCGATTGAAACGAAACGAAAAGCATTTCGATATGGATTCAAAATAGAACCCAACGGAGGATCTTTCTTAGGCCTTACAGGTAGCTACGTAGCGACCGAGCAGTGTGCCTGCTCGGTTGCTACGTAGCGACCGAGCAGTGTGCATGTTCGGTCCCTACGTAGCAACCGAGCACGTACACTGCTCGGTCGCCTCGGTCGCTACGTTGCGACCACGAGCAGTGTGCTTGCTCAGTCGCTACGTAGCGACCGAGCAGTGTGCGTGCTCGGTCGCTACGTAGCGACCGAGCAGTGTGCGTGCTCGGTCGCTATGTAGCGACCGAGCAGTGTGCGTGTTCGGTCGCTACGTAGCGTCGAGCAGTGTGCGAGCTCGGTCGCTACATAGCGACCGAGCCGTGTGCGTGCTCAGTCGCTACGTAGCGATCGAGCAGTGTGCGTGCTCGGTCGCGTCGTAGCGACGAAGCTGTGTAATCGATTTGTTGCATTTCCTTTTTCTACGATTAACCTAGGGGTTTTTCAGCTGTTTTTGGGAGAAAGAGTTTTACCCTTCCGAAATGTTTTTGGAAAACGTGTTTTGGTATAACCCTTACGCATTGATAAGATTTATCGTTTCCCTTCATTTTCAGAAAGAGAAATCGCGAGCTCGTTTCATTGCATTTCCTGTGGCGAAAAGTCGCGGCAATGTTTTCGATTTTCTCAAGAACTGTGGCGTTTGTGTAGGCGTTGGCCATAGGCGCAGTGGCGGCTGGAGTTGTCTTACCAGCCTTATTGCAAACTGCGATTTTGTCTTTCGTATTTCCAGACATTGTTTTGATCAAGTGTTTTGTGGCTGAGAGTTAGATTGATCCGTACCCCCCCCCTCATTCTAGCACCAAACTAGGAAAACCCTAATTTCCCAGAGGTCCCGGATATCTGCTAATACCACACGCTAAGCAATCAGAACACGAGATAACAACGACAAAGTATAAAAATTGTAAAAAGAGAGAAAAGAGAAGTCTTATTCCGAATTTGCGCATGAGCGTTTACAACAAGGTATAAGCCTGGGCTCGAGAACTGTCGGCGAGATTCCTAGTTCTAGCAACCCTAAGACGGCTAAACCTAATTGAGTCGCAGCTCGAAATAACAAAAACGGAAAGTTGCCTAATTTCTCTAAGTGCTAAGTTTGCTCTGAAAAAGTCTCTCTCCATGCCTCTCGCCTAGGACTCCTTATATACTCGCTCCAAGGTTGGTTTACGCTTTTAGTCTTCTGCCCTTAAGCCGTTATAGCATAAAAAGGAGATATTCCATTTTTTTTCGATCTTCGTAATTATCTTCAAAATTTAGTGTTTATCCGCAGAACTTGACATTTATCCTTCCTTGCGCGCCAAGCGTAAACCGTCTTATGGTATATGGGCCTTTGGTTAAGAAATCGTAAGATGGACCTCGAGTCGTGTCGTAGGTCCCTTTGGGCCGTCTTCCGACTCGAAACGTTTATTACGACTTCGTTCGATAAAGAACAAACTTTCTGCGATTTTTACCGCAAAGTTTGATCGATGACTTAGAATGGCGGAAAACATGAACTGAGTTCTCTACTGTCTTCGGGAGATAGCATCGAAGGATAGAAAAAAATGCATGGACTGGTGTCGTATCGACGTTTCGGAAGAGATCGGTCGCTACGTAGCGACCGAGCGGGACGGACGCTCGGTCGCTATGTAGTGACCGAGCTTGGCTCAAATTTGGTCGCTACGTAGCGACCAAGCGGGACGTACGCTCGGTCGCTACGTAGCGACCGAGCAGAGTGCTTGCTTGGTCGCTGCGTAGGGATTGTGCTTGGCTTGTCCGTGGTCCAATTGCCATACTCGAGCTCGTCCGTGGCTGGTTTTAGATATGTGTCTGTTGCCTTGGGTCAGCCGGTATTTGATTCAATCGAGATTTGAACACGATTTTACCGCGAGATTCTTCGTAAATATTTCTTTACGAAGATTACTTTTCGTAAAAACGTTCATGCTGATTTTTACGGACTTTCAGACATTAATTCCGTCGTGAGCGATTTTGACCCCAACACAAATCACGACCGTCTGATATACCATGGATTTTACCCACTTTCAGCCATGGTATATGAGAGTTTTAAGATATTACTACTTTGTTTTGGAGTCTTTTTAGAGTATTTACAGGTTAATGTATGTTCTGGAGAAATATGGTGATTTTGGAACCTTTTGAGGTGCAGAACTGCACAGACGCGTCAGATATTTTTGGAACCTTTTGAGGTGGAGACCTTCCCACCGTTAGATTGAGACCAAAGTCTTACACAAGATAGAGCGTTGATTTATCTTTCCAATGCCACCGGTTTGAGATCAATCAGCATCTTGTAGCAGAGGTTATGCTCATTTTACTAAAGAGTGGTCAGTCTGCCTCACAAGAGGAAGTTGTCGAGGAGATGGAGGACTGTCGATCGATATCACAGCGTTGGTGTTGATCGACAGTGATGCCAGAATGTGGGCCGAGCATATTTTAGGATTGACTGAAGCCCAGAAGTAACCACAAATTACCAGAATGCCTTTGGACGACCTAAAACCCTATTTATGTTATTTCTAAGCCATTGTTAACGGCTACAAGCTCTTTAAGCTTTCTGTCATTCATTGTTCTAGGTTAGGAGAGAAGGGAGGAACTCCATCAGAGTCCTTCTGGAACTCCATTGGTTTTGGTTTTACATTATTTATGCTTTTCATCTATTCATCTATGATTTCTGTGACAAACTTCATGCCTGAATAGATCCATATGTTAGGTTAAGGGTTCAAATAGGTTATGAGGGATTAGCCCAAAATATAGAACTGCTAAGTTGTGATATTCATCATAGGATTGTTCTTACTGCTTGTGTTCTGGAGTCATGAACTAGAACCCTGATCTTAGAATCATTAGGCACAATTGCTAACACTTGGTCTTTTCTTTGAACTGAATTTTATTGAGGTAGGATTGCTAGAAACATACGAGAGTTGATTTAGGAACCCTAGTGAACACATATTCAACTCGATCATAAAGCTTGCTAGAAGCGATATCGATCGATGATCCGATAGATTAATCGATCGATATTGTGAAAGGTGTATTGATCGATATTTATATAGAATAATTGATCGACACTTTCTTGTGATCAATAAACAAGAGTTGAGATCCAAGATCTGGATATTAGACTGTCTATACAACAGAAGTTGTTAGATTTTTACTCCCAGTTGAGTTTTATAATATCTTGCAAGCAACAATTAGCCTCTATATCATTATAATCCTGATTATCTGAATAGAAACCATAGATCTTAGCAAACTATCCTTCCATCAAACAACTCTCTGCCAAGCTGAACAATTTTCTTGTTCAACTTGTTTACTACTTTATTTACTGCTTTGCTATCTTTATTTAGTGCTTTAAACCTATTAGCCTAGCTTAATCATATAACTATTAGATCTAGATGGTTCCCTAGCTCCTTGTGGATTTGATCCTTAAGTACTATAACTCGACCTCTTATTTGAGAGAGTATAAATCACTCCTTAGGGCAATTTGAGTGATATCAAATTTGGCGCCGTTGCCGGGGAGCTTTGATCGCCATTAGATCTTCTCTAGTTACATTTAGTCTAGGTTTTACTATTTTTCGAAAAACTGATAAATTTTGTTCTTTTGTTTCAGGTACATACATAAGAGTACCAGAATCAGCAAGGGAATAGAGCTCTTACTAGTGAGCCACTGGATTTGGAAAGCGTGATCCATAAGTCTAAGAGGGTGGTCGACACCCTCCAAGCAGCGATTGGCAGCGTAGAAATCCAAGCATCGATCGATACTATTCATCCCGCGTCGATCGATATTGTTCACCCGACGTCAATCGACACTGTTCATCAACCGTCGATCGACACTGTTCATCAACCGTCAATGGACATTGCTCATCAACCATCGATCGACATTGTTCATCCGCTATCGATCGACACTGTTCATCTGCCGTCTGACAACACTTGTGTGGAGGCAGAAAAGGTCGAAGTGCTTAGACTTAAGGTTGATGAGAATGGGATATTAAGAGATGAAAAAGATCGCCCTCACAACAGCACATGTCTATTGATTAATGCAGAGGGTGCTAAAATCCCTGATGTGATTGATGTTGCTCAGATAAACGACTTTGATATCGCGAATGGTATGATTAGGGAAGTGTGGACCCTTTCCGAGGTCTTCCTGACGAAGATCCAAGAAACCTTATCATGAAGCTTGAGGAGCTAACCTCTGCAAGCAAGCAGAATGAAGTATCCGTAGACCACATTATCTGCAAGATCTTCCCCTATTCTCTATCTGGAGATGCATTTAGCTGGTTCAGTCAGTTGCTGCCAAGGTCTTTAACGTGCTGGGAGGACATTAAGACCGCCTTCCTCAACAAATTTCTCTATGAAGCTACATCCACTCGACAGAAGGAGTTTGATGATATGTTGGACAAGATGATTAAAGGCCAGGAGACGGAATTGATGGTTGGTATAGTCTACAGTGAGCTTAATGAGGAATCTGAAACCATGAACACTCAGATCGAAAAGCCAGCCATTGAGATTCAGTGGACAGATGAGTTTGTGCGAAGAGAAGAAGCTGGCATTACTGACACGACCTCCACGTCTATTGACGGTATGACCTCAACGTCTACCGACAGCAGGACTTCAACGTCTACCTACGGCACGACCTCAACATCGACCGACGGCACGACCTCATCGTCAACCGACGACACGACCACAACGTCGACGGATGGCACGACCTCAACATCGATCGACAGTACCACCTCAACGTCTACCAACGTTACAACCTCAATGTCGATCGACAGTACGATCTCAACGTCTACCAACGGTACAACCTTAACATCGATCGACGATGTAGAAAAAGAGATCACCATGGAAGATTTCTTGGAGGTAGAAGAGTTCTTGGAGTTTGAGGATGGAGAAAAGCTTGAAGACTTGGATTCGAGTAGAGAAGTGACTATGGAAGACTTCTTAGAGCTGGAGGAATGGCGTGAGGATATGGATCAGAATTCGGAGAAGAAGCTTGATGACGATCACCATACTTCGAGAGGAGATCTGGAGAGTGGTCAATCACCATCTTGTAGCAGAAGTTATGCCCATTTTACTGAAGAGTGGTCAGTCTGCCTCGCAAGAGGAAGCTGTCGAGGAGATGAAGGACTGTTGATCAATATCACAGCGTTGTGGGCCGAGCATATTTTATGACCGACTGAAACCCAAAAGTAACCACAAATTACCAGAATGCCCTTGGACGACCTAAAACCTTATTAACATAATTGTTAACAGCTACACACTCTTTAAGCTTTATGTTATTCATTGTTCTAGGTTAGGATAGAAGGGAGGAACTCTATCGGTTTTGGTTTTATGTTATTTATGCTTTTCATCTATTCATCTATTATTTATGTGACAAACTTCATGCCTGAATAGATCCACCTGTTAGGTTTAGGGTTCAAATAGATTATGAGGGATTAGCCCAAAATATAGAACTGCTAAGTTGTGATATTCATCATAGGATTGTTCTTACTGCTTGTGTTCTAGAGTCATAAACTAGAACCCCGATCTTAGAATCATTAGGCACAATTGCTAACACTTGGTCTTTTCTTTTCTCTGAACTGAATTCTATTGAGCTAGGATTGCTAGAAACATACGAAATTTGATTTAGGAACCCTAGTGAACACATATTCAACCCGATCGTAAAGCTTGCTAGAAGCGATATCAATCGATGATCCAATAGGTTAATTGATCGATATTGTGAAAGTGTATCGATCGATATTCCTATAGAATAATCGATCGACACTTTCTTGTGATCAATAAACGAGAGTTGAGATCCAAGATCTGGATATTAGACTGTCTATACAACGAAAGTTGTTAGATTTGTACTCCCAGTTAAGTTCTATGATATCTTGCAAGCAACAATTAGCCTCTATGTCATTATAATCCTGATTACCTGAATAGAAACCCTAGATCTAGCAAACCATCCTTCCATCAAAGAACTCTTTGCCAAGCTGAACAATTGTCTTGTTCTACTTGTTTACTACTTTATTTTGCTATCTTTATTTAGTGCTTTGAACCTATTAGCCTAGCTTAATCAAATAACTATTAGATCTAATTGGTTCCCTAGCTCCTTGTGGAATCAATCCCTAAGTACTATAACTCGACCTCTTATTTGAGAGATTATAAATCACTCCTTAGGGTAATTTGAGTGATATCACCGTCTTGATTGTGAAACCCAAACGGGCAAAGCTAACTTAAACGTCCACTGAAAAAGCTTCGGAAGAAGATGGTCCAGAATCATCAACTCATGCAACGACAAAAGAACCGCCAATTTCCAAGCCCAACGTTTCCACCCAACCAGATGAAACAAACCCGATAAAATTCGTCGATCCTGCAACTAACGCGATTGATGCAATAGTCGAGTAAACACACTCGCACAAAAACAGAACTACGAGATGGCTTGATCCCTTAAGAGGGTACATAGGCTGCTCGTCCAAGGACGAGTTCAGCTATCCCCCTTTCCAAAAGGAAGAGGGAGTGGGTACCTATACGTATACTCGTATATTCCCGCTTTTTGCCTTGTACTCCATATGTTTGAAACTTTTTCGGCAATAAAAATTCAATAACACCTCTCATATTTCGGAAAAACAGCTTGTTTTACTTTCGAAAAACGTCCAAGGACGAACAAAACGATTACATTACGAAACTAAAATGGAAACTCCCAACAAATCACCCCACACTTCAAATAAGGCACAGCTGCAATCAACAGATTCCATCGAATACAAAAATTTGTATCGGTCACACCATCGGTTCCGATCCCCGACCAACACACGAGACCCCGGTCTCAGATACTCAAAATACCACTAACAGTATGTTGTTGAAAAAATAAGCGAGACGTCGCCTAGATCTTCAAAATATGTTCTCAGTCCATTCGCGACTATAAATCACAAACGCTCGTCGACTGGCCCACCGAGCACATTAGCCGTCCTAAACAAACACATTTAGATACATCCTAAGAAAAGATCCTCTTACATCCGACTAGGATAAAATAGCACGCTATAAAAGAAATCCGAAATATTGGTCAACACTTTCGGGAGACTTAAAAATTGTCCTGAAGAGTGCTCGATTCCTACCATACAAGTCGTATAAACCGAGAACATATCGCGGACTTTAAAGCGGGATGGAGTCAGGTTAAAATCGCAACAGGCTGAACGACAGCCGATTAGTCATCACAAAATCCTTCAACAGAGAGTAAACCTAGGTCTTACCCTAAACCCAGCACACTGGTCTCTAGCGTCTCGAGGCATGATATCAAAAAGATACGAGATCCTGAAAGCATGTCTCTTCGTCCATATCCCAAAAACACGCTCAAACCTTCTTTGAGCAACCGGTTTGACGATCTACCAAAATAAAAGAAAAAGGCAAAGGACGAGATGACAACTCGAACGTTTAGCAAGAATTCGAAGTCCTTGAAACCTCATTTTTATAATAGCATGGTTCAAACACAAAGACGATGAAACGGCAGGGATTCAAAGACTCACATGGCCAGTCCCGTTACATAAAAACAAGGCCACACTAGGCCAACTCACGAACAAATAACAAAATACAGTAGATACTTCCTCGAACAACTCACAGGAAGCCTAGCGATCAATCGCCTAGATCGAAGTTCCCACTCATCGACCCTCCGATTGAGTAGTCGTTCACATCAAGCGGAGCCACCGGCTGGTCCACCTTGCCAGTCTCATCAAGACCTCCCCTCTTGGCCTCCACCATGTCGGGGGTAACGGGAACTGGTTCCCATTGCTTCCAAATCTCATCTTCGACCTCGGAAATTTTGGGATCTTTGTTTTTCTCCGCCATAAGCCCGGTCTGCTTCGCATACTTGCTAGAAAACAAATATTCGGGGAGCTGCGTAAGATACAAGCCACCCACGGTGTAATAACCCTCACGAGAAGATATAATTTTGGTCGAGAAAATTCTTTAAGATCACATTGAAGATTGATCGATCAGAATTTAAATAAAATCGACACGGTGAATTAATCTCGACGGAGCTGTCTTTTGGTCGAAAAACTATCTCTGATGGTTCTGGTCCAGTGTTAATTATTATTGTCGATTTTATTCATGCTGGGCGAGTTTATTCAGAGCAGGACGAGATTCGAATGATGAAAAATATTTAGTCGAAACAGTCCGAAAAATATCGACAAAACTCTGAAAATTATTTCTGAACAGTCACATGTCTTGCACCTTCTAGTCTACTTGATTCCTCAGTAATTAGGTCACATGACATGCACCTACTTGCTTACCTGCTTGCTCATTAGAAGTCACATGCTGGTCACAAGCTGTTTGCTTCAGCTGCTTGTATCTTTCTTCATGGAAGGGAAATGTTCAGCTGCTTGTGCTGCTTGGTGTGCTGAAGCATGTCACCAGCTGTCTAACCTCAGCTTTGTCATTTGTGGGAGCAAACCCTCATCTGAAGCAACTCCTTATGATATAAAATACCCTCTTATCTCCTCTGGACGTCCTGTTACTGCAAGAAAAACCAGAGAAAATTCAGAGAAAAAGAGAGAAAGAAAGAGAAAAATCTGTGAGAAAAATTAGTTGAAAATTTTAGAAAAAAATCAGGGAAGAGAAGTGAGCTTGGATTTAATCAGTGTGTTCTGGTGTGGTTAAGAGCTGAAGGTTGGGTGTTAAAGAGTTAGAATCACCCAAGTTCGTTAGCCCTTGGATTTTATCGGTAGAACATATGGGTTGATGAGATCAGTTTTGCTTGAGCTTCAGTTTCTTGTTAGGTAACCAAAACGATTTTGTCTGTTTCTGATCTTGAACCTATCATGGGTATCTTTGTCCTGATCAGGTTAGACGTGTGTTCAGATTGAAGTTTAATCAACAAGTTCATCTTAAGCTTGAGGAAATCGGTAAGCCATAGCTACTAGTTCAGAGAAGTTTTGTTTGGAACAAGTGGAATGATTTGTTAAGCTTCCTGTCCAGATTAGTTTTTAAACCTGTATGTGGATTGATCTTGGTTCAGGTTATGTCCCCTTAGATATTTTTTAAAGGCTTAGCTGAACTGAATTATCCTCAACCGAACTGAACTGCTTTGAACTAAGCTGAGTAGAGGTTTCTGTTGGAATCAACCTGGCTGATCTTGTATCCACACATTTTGAATCAGGAGTGAAATGGAGTGTTATTATTGAGCTCGAGACTAGTCTTCCTAGCCAATCTCATGGAATCAAAGTGAGTCTAGATAGATGATTGATGAGTAGTGAATGAATATTTCTGATTGAACGTACTGATTGTAGATGATTGATAGGCTTTGTCTCTTGCTCAATATTGAATTGGTAAGGTGTTTACTTAGTGTAAACACTTATTAAATATTTATGAATGATCATAGAGGTTTATTCCAAATATTAGTACTTGTTCTCAAGTACTAATACATATGTATAGTATTAAATATAATTAAGTATGGAAGTATTAATCATGTGAAGTCTTATTATAAACCTGTCTTCCAAAATATTCTCGTATGAATGATGATTACCGTGAATTGGTCCTGCGATATGGAACAAGGTCACGAAGACACGATGATGGGGTCGCACCCTGGAGGCCGTGTAACTGCATGCAGCGTTAGATGTTCGATCTTTGAATATCTGATGGCGATGATGGTGATCCTAACTCGCTAGACTCATTTAGCCTTTGTGGTTTCTCGGGTCTGGTATATATATATATATATATATATATATATATATATATATATATATATATATGATTATATGATATATGAGAGACGGGAATAGGAAGTTAGGTATATGATTAGATTCACAATGATGGAAGGATAGGCCTTATATATAAATATTCAGTTATGGAATATATTTCCACTGCATACAAATGAAATTGATTGCTTGAGAATATTATTAATATATGTTGGGGAAAGGGACTAGGCTCACTGAGTAAATTAGTTACTCATGACTCGATTGTGATGCAGGTAACCAGTAGACGGGAGACCTTACTCTAGGACGGGAAGGAACGTCATTAGCCAGCGGTAGTTTTATTATCCTTGCAAAGTCATTTTGATATATCTTATTTATAAGATTTGTAGACCGAAAACCTCAAGGTTAATTTATAACAAATTTTGTAAGATGCCTTTAAATGATATATATAAAGATTGTTTTTAAAGTATGGGTTCCATATGATATTAGTCCTTGTCCGGACGAACTAACTATTGGATATTTCTTTTTCGGGTTGAAAAGCCTGGAGTGATTCGATAGGACCGTTGGTGTTCTTTGGTTGTTGGTCTAAGGTGATCGGAGGTATTCTGAGAACTTCGGATCGACCATCGAGGAACATCAACCGTGTCATTTCCGGTTATCTACGATCGGGGGTGTCACACACGGTTCCAAGAAACTCGCAATAATCCGTGAACGCCTTGTAACGCCCTTTGAGCTCTCCAAATGATAGCGAGAACTTATCACGATGGCTTTTCATAACTTTGACTATCTCCCTCTTTCTCAAACGATTCTCGTCCGTGACGAGAACTTTCCAACTCATTCTTCAAACGAGCAATCTCTTTGCCAGCCACCTCGGCCCTGAATCGAGCCATTTGAGCCTCTTGTCTGCTCGTATCAAGGGCTCGATTTATCATAACAAGGCCCTGCAAAAATTCTTGGGACAAAGAAAAACCGGAGAATGTTCAGAGAAGAGAACCTACCCCATTAACCATCCTCGCCGCTTTGGAAAAATCCGACACTTCTTCAGATCCACCTGCAGTCGGAGGAAAGTCGAACTCAGACAATCCGTCGAGATAACTGCTCGCCATTGCTTCCACTAGCTTGACTGTCCAAATAGTCCTTGAGTATGTTATCAAAAGAGAACTGTCTGTCGACCACATCTTTGTCCACCATAGTATGCTTGTCCTTGCGAGGCTTCGACCTATCTCTCTTCGTCTGAGGAACATAGGGAATAAACCCATCCATTCACTTATCTGTTGATCGTGAAATAAATCGGTTAAGCGCTGCGATTCTGCCGGTCAGTCTTTGGACTTCCCGCTTATTCTTTGGTGAAGCCATCTCGATTAGTGCGTTGATCTGTTTTGGATTTGCTTCGATGCCGCGATATGTGACCAAGTAGCCGAGGAATTCCCCTGATGCCACGGCGAATCTACATTTTGTCGGGTTGAGCTTCATGTTATGGGAATTTAGTTGTGCAAAGCATTCTTCGAGATGTGACACGTGATCTCTTGCTTTGAGGGATTTGACTAGCATGTCGTCGATATAAACCTCCATCGTTTTTCCGAGTTGTTTGGAGAATATTCGGTTCACGAGTCGTTGGTAAGTTGCACCAGCGTTTTTGAGGCCGAAGGGCATTACCTTATAGCAATAGGTTCCGCGATCGGTAATGAACGCACTCTTCTCACGATCGTCGGGATTCATCCTACTTTGATTATAACCTGAGAAGGCATCCATGAAGGATAAGAGTTTGTTGCCCGCTGTTGCTTCTACCAATCGATCGATATGTGGTAGAGGGAAGCTATCCTTTGGACATGCCTTGTTTAGATCGGTAAAATCCACGCAAACTCGCCACTTCCCGTTCTTCTTTTTGACTACTACGGGGTTGGCGAGCCAGTCCGGGTATCTTACTTCTGTTATCGATCCAACTTTAAGCAATTTTTCGACCTCATCGTTTACTGCGGCAGCACGTTCGGGTCCTAGCTTCCGTCTTTTCTGTTTGACGGGTTTTAATGTTGGGTCGATATTCAGCTCGTGACATGTTATGTTAATGTCGATTCCCGGCATATCTTCCGCAGCCCATGCGAAAGTATTAAGGTTCTTTTTAAGACAGGTTATGATTTCCGTCCTTAAAGGCTCGTGGAGATTGGCTCCAATCTCGACGCAGCGTTCTGGGGAGGCTTCGTCGAGACAGATCGTTACCACGGGTTCGCATGTTGGCTCGCGTTTTTCATCTAGCGCTGCGAAGCTGCGAGACTGCCAGAAGAATTCTGCTGAATCCTGACTTCGCGTATCTTTGCTGGAGGTCTTTTTCTCCGCTTTTCTAGGAGTGAATTCGAGGATCGGTCTCTTTCGTTTTAGTTCCGCGGCGAAACAAACCTGTGAAACACTCGGATTTCCCCAAACTACCTCGACTCCGTTAGGGGTCGGGAACTTGAGGCAAAGATGGTAGGTTGATGGGATTGCGCGCATGGTGTTCAGCCATGGTGTTCCCATGATAAAGTTGTAAGATGCGGGGCGGTCAACGACTAGAAACTCTGTGACGTTCGTCACGGTTCCGGCTTTGACAGTGAGTCTAATCGATCCATAGGCCATGGTCGTTTCCCCCGAAAGTCCTAGCAGTGGGCTTGGGCATTTCGTGACTTCGGATTGATTGATTCCCATCTTTTCAAGAGTGTGTTTGAAGATGATATCGGCCGAGCTTCCGGTATCGATTAGCACTCTCGACGTCGATATCTCGAATCGTCAACTCGATAACAAGGAGATCGTTTCGAGGTTTGGCTCGATCGATCGTTTCTCCCCCCTTGAATGAGATGACGTTCGCACACATCGAATCTTGCATACCGTTCTTGATCGTTGAGTGGCTTTTGGGGGTTAGATTGATCCGTAAGTCCCCCTCCTTCTAGCGCCAAACTGTGGGAACCGAAATTTCTCTGTCGATTTCCGTTTAAATAAGGAGACTAGGAAAACCCTAATTTCTCAGAGGACCCGGATATCTGCTAATTACCACACGTCAAGCAATCAGAACACGAGAATAACAACGATAAAGTATAAGAAATCGAAAAAGAGAGCAAAGAAGATCTTATTCCGAATTTGCGTATGAGCGTTTACAACAAGGTATAAGCCTGGGCTCGAGAGCTGTCGGCGAGATTCCTAGTTCTAGTAACCCTAAGACGGCTAAACCTAATTGAGTCGCAGCTCGAAATAACAATATCGGAAAATTGCCTAAATTGCTCTAAGTGCTAAGTTTGCTCTAAAAAGGA
>JAATWR010000840.1:0-43590 GCA_018703725.1 Brassica juncea
CAGCCATAGCTATTTTTAACTCTAAAATAGAGTAAATACAACATCTGATATAAGGCATAATTAATTTAAAATGGCTTTAACATGTTTTTTTTAATAAATGTTTTTTTTTTAAAAAATGAACCACTTATTCATATGAATTTATTTATTATTGTTTTTGGTGCAATAGTTTTTAAAATTATTTTAGCTTTAGAAGGTCCTTTAGAACCCTAGTATCACTGGCAGGTCTGAAAAATTACAAAAGAAACACTGGCAAAGCCAGTAGAAATCATTCGCTGCTAATGGCAAGCGGAGAGCAAGGACTGCCACAGCTTGGCCAATTCTAAAGGGATTAAGATCCCAGCCGATCACAGACTGTTGCGTTGCCATGTATAACTAACTAGGTACACCTAAGAAATTCTAAGTAAATATCTCGTCCCTTTAAATGTGTATATAAATACATCACCACGTGTATAACTGGGTACACCTAAGAAATTCTAAGAGCATCTCCAGCCATAGCTATTTTTACTCTAAATAGAGTAAAATACAACATCTGATAATAATTGCATAATTTTTAATTTAAAAATGGCTCTTTAACTTGTTTTTTTAATAATTGTTTTTATTAAATGAAACACTTATTCATATGAATTTATTTATTATTGTTTTTGGTGCAATAGTTTTTAAAATTATTTTAGCTTTAAAAAGGTCCTTTAGAACCCTAGTATCACTGGAAGGTCTGAAAAATACAAAAAGAAACATTGGCAAGCCAGTAAAATCATTCGCAGGCTAATGGCAAGCGGAGAGCAAGGGACTGCCACCGCTTGGCCAATTTTAAAGGGATTAAGATCCCCTGCCGATCACAGGCTGTTGCGTTGCCATGTATAACTAACTAGGTACACCTAAGAAATTCTAAGTAACTATCTGGTCCCATTAAAATGTGTATATAAATACATCCCTACGTGTATAAATGGGTAAGCCTAAGAAATTCTAAGAGCATCTCCAGCCATAGCTATTTTTAACTCTAAAATAGAGTAAAATACAATATCTGATAATAGAGGCAAAAATTTTAATTTAAAAATGGCTCTTTAACTTGTTTTTTAAATAATTGTTTTTTCTAAAATGAAACACTTATTCATATGAATATATTTATTATTGTTTTTGCGGCAATAGTTTTTAAAATTATTTTAGCTTTAAGAAGGTCCTTTAGAACTAGTCTCACTGGCAGGTCTGAAAAATACAAAAAGAAACACTGGCAAGCCAGTAGAATCATTCGCATGCTAATGGCAAGCGGACACAAAGGACTGCCACCGCTTGGCCAATTCTAAAGGGATTAAGATCCCAGCCGATCACAGACAGTTGCGTTGCCATGTATAACTAACTAGGTACACCTAAGAAATTCTAAGTAAATATGTCATCCCTTTAAAATGTGTATATAAATACATCCCCACGTGTATAACTAGGTACACCTAAGAAATTCTAAGAGCATCTCCAGCCATAGCTATTTTTAACTCTTAAATAGAGTAAAATACAGCATCTGATAAAGGCATAATTTTTAATTTAAAAATGGCTCTTTAACTTGTTTTTTTTAATAATTGTTTTTTTTAAATGAAACACTTATTCATATGAATTTATTTATTATTACTTTGTTGCAATAGTATTTAAAATTATTTTAGCTTTAAAAAGGTCCTTTAGAACCCTAGTATCACTGGCAGGTCTGAAAAATACAAAAAGAAACATTGGCAAGCCAGTAAAATCATTCGCAGGCTAATGGCAAGCGGAGAGCAAGGACTGCCACCGCTTGGCCAATTTTAAAGGGATTAAGATCCCCTGCCGATCACAGGCTGTTGCGTTGCCATGTATAACTAACTAGGTACACCTAAGAAATTCTAAGTAACTATCTGGTCCCATTAAAATGTGTATATAAATACATCCCTACGTGTATAACTGGGTACACCTAAGAAATTCTAAGAGCATCTCCAGCCATAGCTATTTTTAACTCTAAAACAGAGTAAAATACAGTATCTGATAATAGAGGCATAATTTTTAATTTAAAAATGGCTGTTTAACTTTTTTTTTTTAAATAATTGTTTTTTTCTAAAATGAAACACTTATTCATATGTATATATTTATTATTGTTTTTGCTGCAATATTTCTTAAAAAAATTTTAGCTTTAAGAAAGTCCTTTAGAACCCTAGTCTCACTGGCAGGTCTGAAAAACACAAAAAGAAACACTGGCAAGCCAGTAAAATCATTCGCAGGCTAATGGCAAGCGGAGAGCAAGGACTGCTACCGCTTGACCAATTTTAAAGGGATTAAGATCCCCAGCCGATCACAGGCTGTTGCGTTGCCATGTATAACTAACTAGGTACACCTAAGCAATTCTAAGTAAATATCTCGTCCCTTTAAAATGTGTATATAAATAAATCCCCACGTGTATAACTGGGTACACCTAAGAAATTCTAAGAGCATCTCCAGCCATAGCTATTTTTAACTCTAAAATAGAGTAAAATACAACATCTGATAATAAAGGCATAATTTTTAATTTAAAAATGGCTCTTTAACTTGTTTTTTTTAATAATTGTTTTTATTAAATGAAACACTTATTCATATGAGTTTATTTATTATTGTTTTTTGTGCAATAGTTTTTAAAATTATTTTCGCTTTTAAAATGGTCCTTTAGAACCCTAGTATCACTTGCAGGTCTGAAAAATACAAAAAGAAACATTGGCAAGGCTGTAAAATCATTCGCAGACTAATGGCAAGCGGAGAGCAAGGACTGCCACCGCTTGCCAATTTTAAAGGGATTAAGATCCCCTGCCGATCACAGGCTGTTGCGTTGCCATGTATAACTAACTAGGTACACCTAAGAAATTCTCAGTAACTATCTGGTCCCATTAAAATGTGTATATAAATACATCCCTACGTGTATAACTGGGTACACCTAAGAAATTCTAAGAGCATCTCCAGCCATAGCTATTTTTAACTCTAAAATAGAGTAAAATACAGTATCTGATAATAGAGACATGATTTTTAATTTAAAAATGCCTCTTTAACTTTTTTTTAAATAATTGTTTTTTTCTAAAATGAAACACTTATTCATATGTATATATTTATTATTGTTTTTGCTGCAATATTTCTTAAAAAAAACTTAGCTTTAAGAAAGTCCTTTAGAACCCTAGTATCCTTGGCAGGTCTGAAAAATACAAAACGAAACACTGGCAAGCCAGTAAAATCATTCGCAGGCTAATGGCAAGCAGAGAGCAAGGACTGCCACCGCTTGACCAATTTTAAAGGGATTAAGATCCCCAGCCGATCACAGGCTGTTGCGTTGCCATGTATAACTAACTAGGTACACCTAAGAAATTCTAAGTAACTATCTGGTCCAATTAAAATGTGTATATAAATACATCCCTACGTGTATAACTGGGTACACCTAAGAAATTCTAAGAGCATCTCCAACCATAGCTATTTTAACTCTAAAATAGAGTAAAATACAATATCTGATAAAAGAAACATAATTTTTAATTTAAAATGGCTCTTTAACTTGTTTTTTTTACCGTAGTTTTTTTTTAAAAATGAAATACACTTATTCATATGAATAGAATTTTTATTTCTTTTCCTGCAAAGGTTTTTTAAATTATTTTAGTTTTAAGAAGGTCCTTTAGAACCCTAGTATCACTGGCAGGTCTGAAAAACACAAAAAGAAACACTAGCAAGATAGTAAAATCATTCGCAGGCTAATGGCGAGCAGAGAGCAAGGACTGCCACCGCTTGGCCAATTTTAAAGGGATTAAGATCCCCTGTCGATCACAGGCTGTTGTGTTGCCATGTATAACTAACTAGGTACACCTAAGAAATTCTAAGTAACTATCTGGTCCCATTAAAATGTGTATATAAATACATCCCTACGTGTATAACTGGGTAAGCCTAAGAAATTCTAAGAGCATCTCCAGCCATAGCTATTTTTAACTCTAAAATAGAGTAAAATACAGTATCTGGTAATAGATGCATAATTTTTAATTTAAAAATGGCACTTTAACTTGTTTTTTTTTTAAATAATTGTTTTTTTCTAAAATGAAACACTTATTCATATGTATATATTTATTATAGTTTTTGATGCAATATTTCTTAAAATTATTTTAGGTTTAAGAAGGTGATTTAGAACCCTAGTATCACTGGCAGGTCTGAAAAATACAAAAAGAAACACTGGCAAGCCAGTAAAATCATTCGCAGGCTAATGGCAAGCGGAGAGCATGGACTGCCACCGCTTGACCAATTTTAAAGGGATTAAGATCCCCAGCCGATCACAGGCTGTTGCGTTGCAATGTAACTAACTAGGTACACCTAAGAAACTCTAAGTAACTATCTGGTCTCATTAAAATGTGTATATAAATACATCCCTACGTGTATAACTGGGTACACCTAAGAAATTCTAAGAGCATCTCCAGCCATATCTATTTTAACTCTAAATTAGAGTAAAATACAGTATCTGATAATAGAGGCATAATTTTTAATTTTAAAATGGCTCTTTAACTCTTTTTTTTTCAAATAATTGTTTTTTCTAAAATGAAACACTTATTCATATGAATATATTTATTATTGTTTTTGCTGCAATAGTTTTTAAAATTATTTTAGCTTTAAGAAGGTCCTTTAGAACCCTAGTATCACTGGCAGGTCTGAAAAATACAAAAAGAAATACCGGCAAGCCAATAAAATCATTCGCATGCTAATGGCATGCGGAGAGCAAGGACTGCCACCGCTTACCAATTTTAAAGGGATTAAGATCCCCAACCGATCACAGGCTGTTGCGTTGCCATGTATAACTAACTAGGTACACCTAAGAAATTCTAAGTAACTATCTGGTCCCATTAAAATGTGTATATAAATAAATCCCTACGTGTATAACTGGGTAAACCTAAGAAATTCTAAGAGCATCTCCAGCCATAGCTATTTTTAACTCTAAAATAGAGTAAAATACAACACTTATTCATATGAGTATATTTATTATTGTTTTTTCTGCAATAGTTTTTAAGATTATTTTAGTTTTAAGAAGGTTATTTAGAACCCTAGACTCACTGGCAGGTCTGAAAAATACAAAAAGAAACACTGGCAAGCCAGTAAAATCATTCACATGCTAATGGCAAGCGGGGAGCAAGGACTGCCACCGCTTGGCCAATTCTAAAGGGATAAAGATCCCCAGACGATCACAGACTGTTGCGTTGCTATGTATAACTAACTAGGTACACCTAAGAAATTCTAAGTAACTATCTGGTCCCATTGAAATGTGTATATAAATACATCCCTACGTGTATAACTGGGTACACCTAAGAAATTCTAAGAGCATCTCCAGCCATAGCTATTTTTAACTCTAAAATAAAGTAAAATACAGGTGCTGATAATAGAGGCAAAATTTTTAATTTAAAAATGGCTCTTTAACTTGTTTTTTTTTAATAATTTTTTTTTCTTAAATGAAACACTTATTCATATGAAAATATTTGTTATTGTTTTTGCTGCAATAGTTTTTAAAATTATTTTAGCTTTAAGAAGGTCCTTTAGAACTAGTCTCACTGGCAGGTTTGAAAAAGACAAAAAGAAACACTGGCAAGCCAGTATAATCATTCGCAGGCTAATGGCAAGCGGTGAGAAAGGACTGCCACCGCTTGGCCAATTTTAAAAGGATTAAGATCCCCAGCCGATCACAGGCTGTTGTTTTGCCATGTATAACTAACTAGGTATACCCAAGAAATTCTAAGTAACTATCTGGTTCCATTGAAATGTGTATATAAATACATCCCTACGTGTATAACTGGGTATACCTAAGAAATTCTAAGAGCATCTCCAGCCATAGCTATTTTTAACTCTAAAATAGAGTAAAATACAATATCTGATAATAGAGGCATATTTTTTAATTTAAAAATGGCTCTTTAACTTGTTTTTTTTAAATAATTGTTTTTTCTAAAATGAAACACTTATTCATATGAATATATTTATTATTGTTTTTGCAGCAATATTTTTTAAAATTATTTTAGCTTTAAGAAGGTCCTTTGGAACCCTAATCTCACTGGCAGGTCTGAAAAATACAAAAAGAAACACTGACAAGCCAGTAAAATCATTCGCAGGCTAATGGCAAGCTGAGAGCAAGGACTGCCACCGCTTGGCCAATTTTAAAGGGATTAAGATCCCCTGCCGATCACAGGCTGTTGCGTTGCCATGTATAACTAACTAGGTACACCTAAGAGATTCTAAGTAACTATCTAGTCCCATTAAAATGTGTATATAAATACATCCCTACGTGTATAACTGGGTACACCTAAGAAATTCTAAGAGCATCTCCAGCCATAGCTATTTTTAACTCTAAAACAGAGTAAAATACAGTATCTGATAATAGAGGCATAATTTTTAATTTAAAAATGGCTGTTTAACTTTTTTTTTTTAAAATAATTGTTTTTTTCTAAAATGAAACACTTATTCATATGTATATATTTATTATTGTTTTTGCTGCAATATTTCTTAAAAACATTTTAGCTTTAAGAAAGTCCTTTAGAACCTTAGTCTCACTGGCATGTCTGAAAAACACAAAAAGAAACACTGGCAAGCCAGTAAAATCATTCGCAGGCTAATGGCAAGCGGAGAGCAAGGACTGCTACCGCTTGACCAATTTTAAAGGGATTAAGATCCCCAGCCGATCACAGGCTGTTGCGTTGCCATGTATAACTAACTAGGTACACCTAAGCAATTCTAAGTAAATATCTCGTCCCTTTAAAATGTGTATATAAATAAATCCCCACGTGTATAACTGGGTACACCTAAGAAATTCTAAGAGCATCTCCAGCCATAGCTATTTTTAACTCTAAAATAGAGTAAAATACAACATCTGATAATAAAGGCATAATTTTTAATTTAAAAATGGCTCTTTAACTTGTTTTTTTTAATAATTGTTTTTATTAAATGAAACACTTATTCATATGAATTTATTTATTATTGTTTTTGGTGCAATAGTTTTTAAAATTATTTTAGCTTTAAAATGGTCCTTTAGAACCCTAGTATCACTTGCAGGTCTGAAAAATACAAAAAGAAACATTGGCAAGGCTGTAAAATCATTCGCAGGCTAATGGCAAGCGGAGAGCAAGGACTGCCACCGCTTGCCAATTTTAAAGGGATTAAGATCTCCTGCCGATCACAGGCTGTTGCGTTGCCATGTATAACTAACTAGGTACACCTAAGAAACTCTAAGTAACTATCTGGTCCCATTAAAATGTGTATATAAATACATCCCTACGTGTATAACTGGGTACACCTAAGAAATTCTAAGAGCATCTCCAGCCATAGCTATTTTTAACTCTAAAATAGAGTAAAATACAGTATCTGATAATAGAGGCATGATTTTTAATTTAAAAATGCCTCTTTAACTGTTTTTTTAAATAATTGTTTTTTTCTAAAATGAAACACTTATTCATATGTATATATTTATTATTGTTTTTGCTGCAATATTTCTTAAAAAAAATTTAGCTTTAAGAAAGTCCTTTAGAACCTTAGTATCCTTGGCAGGTCTGAAAAATACAAAACGAAACACTGGCAAGCCAGTAAAATCATTCGCAGGCTAATGGCAAGCAGAGAGCAAGGACTGCCACCGCTTGACCAATTTTAAAGGGATTAAGATCCCCAGCCGATCACAGGCTGTTGCGTTGCCATGTATAACTAACTAGGTACACCTAAGAAATTCTAAGTAACTATCTGGTCCAATTAAAATGTGTATATAAATACATCCCTACGTGTATAACTGGGTACACCTAAGAAATTCTAAGAGCATCTCCAACCATAGCTATTTTAACTCTAAAATAGAGTAAAATACAATATCTGATAAAAGAAACATAATTTTTAATTTAAAATGGCTCTTTAACTTGTTTTTTTACCGTAGTTTTTTTTAAAAAAATGAAATACACTTATTCATATGAATAGAATTTTTATTTCTTTTCCTGCAAAGGTTTTTTAACTTATTTTAGTTTTAAGAAGGTCCTTTAGAACCCTAGTATCACTGGCAGGTCTGAAAAACACAAAAAGAAACACTAGCAAGATAGTAAAATCATTCGCAGGCTAATGGCGAGCAGAGAGCAAGGACTGCCACCGCTTGGCCAATTTTAAAGGGATTAAGATCCCCTGTCGATCACAGGCTGTTGGGTTGCCATGTATAACTAACTAGGTACACCTAAGAAATTCTAAGTAACTATCTGGTCCCATTAAAATGTGTATATAAATACATCCCTACGTGTATAACTGGGTAAGCCTAAGAAATTCTAAGAGCATCTCCAGACATAGCTATTTTTAACTCTAAAATAGAGTAAAATACAGTATCTGATAATAGAGGCATAATTTTTAATTTAAAAATGGCTCTTTAACTTGTTTTTTTTAAACAATTGTTTTTTTCTAAAATGAAACACTTATTCATATGTATATATTTATTATTGTTTTTGATGCAATATTTCTTAAAATTATTTTAGCTTTAAGAAGGTGATTTAGAACCCTAGTATCACTGGCAGGTCTGAAAAATACAAAAAGAAACACTGGCAAGCCAGTAAAATCATTCGCAGGCTAATGGCAAGCGGAGAGCAAGGACTGCCACCGCTTGACCAATTTTAAAGGGATTAAGATCCCCAGCCGATCACAGGCTGTTGCGTTGCCATGTAACTAACTAGGTACACCTAAGAAACTCTAAGTAACTATCTTGTCTCATTAAAATGTGTATATAAATACATCCCTACGTGTATAACTGGGTACACCTAAGAAATTCTAAGAGCATCTCCAGCCATATCTATTTTAACTCTAAATTAGAGTAAAATACAGTATCTGATGATAGAGGCATAATTTTTAATTTTAAAATGGCTCTTTAACTCTTTTTTTTTCAAATAATTGTTTTTTCTAAAATGAAACACTTATTCATATGAATATATTTATTATTGTTTTTGCTGCAATAGTTTTTAAAATTATTTTAGCTTTAAGAAGGTCCTTTAGAACCCTAGTATCACTGGCAGGTCTGAAAAATACAAAAAGAAACACTGGCAAGCCAATAAAATCATTCGCATGCTAATGGCAAGCGGAGAGCAAGGACTGCCACCGCTTACCAATTTTAAAGGGATTAAGATCCCCAACCGATCACAGGATGTTGCGTTGCCATGTATAACTAACTAGGTACACCTAAGAAATTCTAAGTAACTATCTGGTCCCATTAAAATGTGTATATAAATAAATCCCTACGTGTATAACTGGGTACACCTAAGAAATTCTAAGAGCATCTCCAGCCATAGCTATTTTTAACTCTAAAATAGAGTAAAATACAACACTTATTCATATGAGTATATTTATTATTGTTTTTGCTGCAATAGTTTTTAAAATTATTTTAGTTTTAAGAAGGTTATTTAGAACCCTAGACTCACTGGCAGGTCTGAAAAATACAAAAAGAAACACTGGCAAGCCAGTAAAATCATTCACATGCTAATGGCAAGCGGGGAGCAAGGACTGCCACCGCTTGGCCAATTCTAAAGGGATAAAGATCCCCAGACGATCACAGACTGTTGCGTTGCTATGTATAACTAACTAGGTACACCTAAGAAATTCTAAGTAACTATCTGGTCCCATTGAAATGTATATATAAATACATCCCTACGTGTATAACTGGGTACACCTAAGAAATTCTAAGAGCATCTCCAGCCATAGCTATTTTTAACTCTAAAAGAAAGTAAAATACAGGTGCTGATAATAGAGGCAAAATTTTTAATTTAAAAATGGCTCTTTAACTTGTTTTTTTTAATAATTTTTTTTTCTTAAATGAAACACTTATTCATATGAAAATATTTGTTATTGTTTTTGCTGCAATAGTTTTTAAAATTATTTTAGCTTTAAGAAGGTCCTTTAGAACTAGTCTCACTGGCAGGTTTGAAAAAGACAAAAAGAAACACTGGCAAGCCAGTATAATCATTCGCAGGCTAATGGCAAGCGGTGAGAAAGGACTGCCACCGCTTGGCCAATTTTAAAAGGATTAAGATCCCCAGCCGATCACAGGCTGTTGTTTTGCCATGTATAACTAACTAGGTATACCCAAGAAATTCTAAGTAACTATCTGGTTCCATTGAAATGTGTATATAAATACATCCCTACGTGTATAACTGGGTATACCTAAGAAATTCTAAGAGCATCTCCAGCCATAGCTATTTTTAACTCTAAAATAGAGTAAAATACAATATCTGATAATAGAGGCATAATTTTTAATTTAAAAATGGCTATTTAACTTTTTTTTTTAAATAATTGTTTTTTCTAAAATGAAACACTTATTCATATGAATATATTTATTATTGTTTTTGCAGCAATATTTTTTAAAATTATTTTAGCTTTAAGAAGGTCCTTTGGAACCCTAATCTCACTGGCAGGTCTGAAAAATACAAAAAGAAACACTGACAAGCCACTAAAATCATTCGCAGGCTAATGGCAAGCTGAGAGCAAGGACTGCCACCGCTTGGCCAATTTTAAAGGGATTAAGATCCCCTGCCGATCACAGGCTGTTGCGTTGCCATGTATAACTAACTAGGTACACCTAAGAGATTCTAAGTAACTATCTGGTCCCATTAAAATGTGTATATAAATACATCCCTACGTGTATAACTGGGTACACCTAAGAAATTCTAAGAGCATCTCCAGCCATAGCTATTTTTAACTCTAAAACAGAGTAAAATACAGTATCTGATAATAGAGGCATAATTTTTAATTTAAAAATGGCTGTTTAACTTTTTTTTTTTTTAAATAATTGTTTTTTTCTAAAATGAAACACTTATTCATATGTATATATTTATTATTGTTTTTGCTGCAATATTTCTTAAAAAATTTTAGCTTTAAGAAAGTCCTTTAGAACCCTAGTATCACTGGCAGGTCTGAAAAAAACAAAAAGAAACACTGGCAAGCCAGTAAAATCATTCGCAGGCTAATGGCAAGCAGAGAGCAAGGACTGCCACCGCTTGACCAATTTTAATGGGATTAAGATCCCAGCCGATCACAGGCTGTTGCGTTGCCATGTATAACTAACTAGGTACACCTAAGAAATTCTAAGTAACTATCTGGTCCCATTAAAATGTGTATATAAATACATCCCTACGTGTATAACTGGGTACACCAAAGAAATTCTAAGAGCATCTCCAGCCATAGCTATTTTAACTCTAAAATAGAGTAAAATACAATATCTGATAACAGAAACATAATTTTTAATTTAAAAATGGCTCTTTAACTTTTTTTTTTACCGTAGGTTTTTTTTTAAAATGAAATACACTTATTCATATGAATAGAATTTTTATTTCTTTTCCTGCAAAGGTTTTTTAAATTATTTTAGTTTTAAAAAGGTTCTTTAGAACCCTAGTATCACTGGCAGGTCTGAAAAACACAAAAAGAAACACTGGCAAGATAGTAAAATCATTCGCAGGCTAATGGCAAGCGGAGAGCAAGGACTGCCACTGCTTGACCAATTTTAAAGGGATTAAGATCCCCAGCCGATCACAGGCTGTTGCGTTGCCATGTATAACTAACTAGGTACACCTAAGAAATTCTAAGTAACTATCTAGTCCCATTAAAATGTGTATATAAATACATCCCTACGTGTATAACTGGGTACACCTAAGAAATTCTAAGAGCATCTCCAGCCATAGCTATTTTTAACTCTAAAATAGAGTAAAATACAGTATCTGATAATAGAGACATAATTTAAAAATGGCTCTTTAACTTGTTTTTTTTAATAATTGGTTTTTCTAAAATGAAACACTTATTCATATGAATATATTTATTATTGTTTTTGCTGCAATAGTTTTAAAAATTATTTTAGCTTTAAGAAGGTCCTTTAGAACTAGTCTCACTGGCAGGTCTGAAAAATACAAAAAGAAACCCTGGCATGCCAGTAAAATCATTCGCAGGCTAATGGCAAGCGGAGAACAAGGACTGCCACCGGTTGGCCAATTTTAAAGGGATTAAGATCCCCTGCCGATCACAGGCTGTTGCGTTGCCATGTATAACTAACTAGGTACACCTAAGAAAATCTAAGTAACTATCTGGTCCCATTAAAATGTGTATATAAATACGTCCCTACGTGTATAACTGGGTACACTAAAGAAATTCTAAGAGCATCTCTAGCCATAGCTATTTTTAACTCTAAAATAGAGTAAAATACAGTATCTGATAATAGAGGCATAATTTTTAATTTATGGCTCTTTAACTTTTTTTTTTTAAATAATTGTTTTTTTCTAAAATGAAACACTTATTCATATGTATATATTTATTATTGTTTTTGCTGCAATATTTCTTAAAAAAATTTTAGCTTTAAGAAAGTCCTTTAGAACCCTAGTATCACTGGCAGGTCTGAAAAATACAAAAAGAAACACTGGCAAGCCAGTAAAATCATTCGCAGGCTAATGGGAAGCGGAGAGCAAGGACTGCCACCGCTTGACCAATTTTAAAGGGATTAAGATCCCAGCCGATCACAGGCTGTTGCGTTTCCATGTATAACTAACTAGGTACACCTAAGAAATTCTAAGTAACTATCTGGTCCCATTAAAATGTGTATATAAATACATCCCTACGTGTATAACTGGGTGCACCTAAGAAATTCTAAGAGCATCTCCAGCCATAGATATTTTAACTCTAAAATAGAGTTAAATACAATATCTGATAACAGAAACATAATTTTTAATTTAAAAATGGCTCTTTAACTTGTTTTTTTACCGTAGGTTTTTTTTTTAAAATGAAATACACTTATTCATATGAATAGAATTTTTATTTCTTTTCCTGCAAAGGTTTTTTAAATTATTTTAGTTTTAAGAAGGTTCTTTAGAACCTAGTATCACTGGCAGGTCTGAAAAACACAAAAAGAAACACTGGCAAGATAGTAAAATCACTCGCAGGCTAATGGCAAGCGGAGAGCAAGGAATGCCACTGCTTGACCAATTTTAAAGGGATTAAGATCCCCGGCCGATCACAGGCTGTTGCGTTGCCATGTATAACTAACTATGTACACCTAAGAAATTCTAAGTAACTATCTAGTCCCATTAAATTGTGTATATAAATACATCCCTACGTGTATAACTGGGTACACCTAAGAAATTCTAAGAGAATCTCCAGCCATAGCTATTTTTAACTCTAAAATAGAGTAAAATACAGTATCTGATAATAGAGGCATAATTTTTAATTTAAAAATGGCTCTTTAACTTGTTTTTTTTTTAAATAATTGTTTTTTTCTAAAATGAAACACTTATTCATATGTATATATTTCTTATTGTTTTGCTGCAATATTTCTTAAAATTATTTTAGCTTTAAGAAGGTGATTTAGAACCCTAGTATCACTGGCAGGTCTGAAAAATACAAAAAGAAACACTGGCAAGCCAGTAAAATCATTCGCAGGCTAATGGCAAGCGGAGAGCAAGGACTGCAACCGCTTGACAAATTTTAAAGGGATTAAGATCCCAAGCCGATCACAGGCTGTTGTCTTGCCATGTATAACTAACTAGGTATACCCAAGATATTCTAAGTAACTATCTAGTTCCATTGAAATGTGTATATAAATAAATCCCTACGTGTATAACTGGGTACACCTAAGAAATTCTAAGAGCATCTCTAGCCATAGCTATTTTTAACTCTAAAATAGAGTAAAATACAATATCTGATAATAGAGGCATAATTTTTAATTTAAAAATGGCTCTTTAACTTGTTTTTTTTAAATAATTGTTTTTTCTAAAATGAAACACGTATTCATATGAATATATTTATTATTGTTTTTGCTGCAATATTTTTTAAAATTATTTTAGCTTTAAGAAGGTCCTTTGGAACCCTAATCTCACTGGCAGGTCTGAAAAATACAAAAAGAAACACTGACAAGCCACTAAAATCATTCGCAGGCTAATGGCAAGCGGAGAGCAAGGACTGCCACCGCTTGGCCAATTCTAAAGGGATTAAGATCCCGAGCCAATCACAGACTGTTGCGTTGCCATGTATAACTAACTAGGTACACCTATGAAATTCTAAGTAATTATCTGGTCCCATTAAAATGTGTATATAAATACATCCCTACGTGTATAACTGGGTACACCTAAGAAATTCTAAGAGCATCTCCAGCCATAACTATTTTTAACTCTAAAATAGAGTAAAATACAGTATCTCATGATAGAGGCATAATTTTTAATTTTAAAATGGCTCTTTAACTTTTTTTTTTAAATAATTGTTTTTTCTAAAATGAAACACTTATTCATATGAATATATTTATTATTGTTTTTGTTGCTAGTTTTTAAAATTATTTTAGTTTTAAGACGGTACTTTAGAACCATAGTCTCACAGGCAGATCTGAAAAATACAAAAAGAAACACTGGCAAGCCAGTAAAATCATTCACATGCTAATGGCAAGCGGGGAACAAGGACTGCCACCGCTTGGCCAATTCTAAAGGGATTAAGATCCCCAGACGATCACAAACTGTTGCGTCGCTATGTATAACTAACTAGGTACACCTAAGAAATTCTAAGTAACTATCTGGTCCCATTGAAATGTGTATATAAATACATCCCTACGTGTATAACTGGGTACACCTAAGAAATTCTAAGAGCATCTCCAGCCATAGCTATTTTTAACTCTAAAATAGAGTAAAATACAGTATCCGATAATAGAGGCATAATTTTAATTTAAAAATGGCTCTTTAACTTGTTTTTTTTAATAATTGGTTTTTCTAAAATGAAACACTTATTCATATGAATATATTTATTATTGTTTTTGCTGCAATAGTTTTAAAAATTATTTTAGCTTTAAGAAGGTCCTTTAGAACTAGTCTCACTGGCAGGTCTGAAAAATACAAAAAGAAACCCTGGCAAGCCAGTAAAATCATTCGCAGGCTAATGGCAAGCGGAGAACAAGGACTGCCACCGCTTGGCCAATTTTAAAGGGATTAAGATCCCCTGCCGATCACAGGCTGTTGCGTTGCCATGTATAACTAACTAGGTACACCTAAGAAATTCTAAGTAACTATCTGGTCCCATTAAAATGTGTATATAAATACGTCCCTACGTGTATAACTGGGTACACCAAAGAAATTCTAAGAGCATCTCTAGCCATAGCTATATTTAACTCTAAAATAGAGTAAAATACAGTATCTGATAATAGAGGCATAATTTTTAATTTAAAAATGGCTCTTTAACTTTTTTTTAAAAAATAATTGTTTTTTTCTAAAATGAAACACTTATTCATATGTATATATTTATTATTGTTTTTGCTGCAATATTTCTTAAAAAAATTTTAGCTTTAAGAAAGTCCTTTAGAACCCTAGTATCACTGGCAGGTCTGAAAAATACAAAAAGAAACACTGGCAAGCCAGTAAAATCATTCGCAGGCTAATGGGAAGCGGAGAGCAAGGACTGCCACCGCTTGACCAATTTTAAAGGGATTAAGATCCCAGCCGATCACAGGCTGTTGCGTTTCCATGTATAACTAACTAGGTACACCTAAGAAATTCTAAGTAACTATCTGGTCCCATTAAAATGTGTATATAAATACATCCCTACGTGTATAACTGGGTGCACCTAAGAAATTCTAAGAGCATCTCCAGCCATAGCTATTTTAACTCTAAAATAGAGTTAAATACAATATCTGATAACAGAAACATAATTTTTAATTTAAAAATGGCTCTTTAACTTGTTTTTTTACCGTAGGTTTTTTTTTTAAAATGAAATACACTTATTCATATGAATAGAATTTTTATTTCTTTTCCTGCAAAGGTTTTTTAAATTATTTTAGTTTTAAGAAGGTTCTTTAGAACCCTAGTATCACTGGCAGGTCTGAAAAACACAAAAAGAAACACTGGCAAGATAGTAAAATCATTCGCAGGCTAATGGCAAGCGGAGAGCAAGGACTGCCACTGCTTGACCAATTTTAAAGGGATTAAGATCCCAAGCCGATCACAGGCTGTTGCGTTGCCATGTATAACTAACTATGTACACCTAAGAAATTCTAAGTAACTATCTAGTCCCATTAAAATGTGTATATAAATACATCCCTACGTGTATAACTGGGTACACCTAAGAATTTCTAAGAGAATCTCCAGCCATAGCTATTTTTAACTCTAAAATAGAGTAAAATACAGTATCTGATAATAGAGGCATAATTTTTAATTTAAAAATGGCTCTTTAACTTGTTTTTTTTTTAAATAATTGTTTTTTTCTAAAATGAAACACTTATTCATATGTATATATTTCTTATTGTTTTGTTGCAATATTTCTTAAAATTATTTTAGCTTTAAGAAGGTGATTTAGAACCCTAGTATCACTGGCAGGTCTGAAAAATACAAAAAGAAACACTGGCAAGCCAGTAAAATCATTCGCAGGCTAATGGCAAGCGGAGAGCAAGGACTGCAACCGCTTGACAAATTTTAAAGGGATTAAGATCCCAAGCCGATCACAGGCTGTTGTCTTGCCATGTATAACTAACTAGGTACACCTATGAAATTCTAAGTAATTATCTGGTCCCATTAAAATGTGTATATAAATACATCCCTACGTGTATAACTGGGTACACCTAAGAAATTCTAAGAGCATCTCCAGCCATAACTATTTTTAACTCTAAAATAGAGTAAAATACAGTATCTGATGATAGAGGCATAATTTTTAATTTTAAAATGGCTCTTTAACATTTTTTTTAAATAATTGTTTTTTCTAAAATGAAACACTTATTCATATGAATATATTTATTATTGTTTTTGCTGCAGTAGTTTTTAAAATTATTTTAGTTTTAAGACGGTACTTTAGAACCCTAGTCTCACAGGCAGGTCTGAAAAATACAAAAAGAAACACTGGCAAGCCAGTAAAATCATTCACATGCTAATGGCAAGCGGGGAGCAAGGACTGCCACCGCTTGGCCAATTCTAAAGGGATTAAGATCCCCAGACGATCACAAACTGTTGCGTCGCTATGTATAACTAACTAGGTACACTTAAGAAATTCAAAGTAACTATCTGGTCCCATTGAAATGTGTATATAAATACATCCCTACGTGTATAACTGGGTACACCTAAGAAATTCTAAGAGCATCTCCAGCCATAGCTATTTTTAACTCTAAAATAAAGTAAAATACAGGTGCTGATAATAGAGGCAAAATTTTTAATTTAAAAATGGCTCTTTAACTTGTTTTTTTTTTAATAATTTTTTTTTCTTAAATGAAACACTTATTCATATGAAAATATTTGTTATTGTTTTTGCTGCAATAGTTTTTAAAATTATTTTAGCTTTAAGAAGGTCCTTTAGAACTAGTCTCACTGGCAGGTTTGAAAATGACAAAAAGAAACACTGGCAAGCCAGTATAATCATTCGCAGGCTAATGGCAAGCGGTGAGAAAGGACTGCCACCGCTTGGCCAATTTTAAAAGGATTAAGATCCCCAGCCGATCACAGGCTGTTGTTTTGCCATGTATAACTAACTAGGTATACCCAAGAAATTCTAAGTAACTATCTGGTTCCATTGAAATGTGTATATAAATACATCCCTACGTGTATAACTGGGTATACCTAAGAAATTCTAAGAGCATCTCCAGCCATAGCTATTTTTAACTCTAAAATAGAGTAAAATACAATATCTGATAATAGAGGCATAATTTTTAATTTAAAAATGGCTCTTTAACTTGTTTTTTTTTAAATAATTGTTTTTTCTAAAATGAAACACTTATTCATATGAATATATTTATTATTGTTTTTGCAGCAATATTTTTAAAAATTATTTTAGCTTTAAGAAGGTCCTTTGGAACCCTAATCTCACTGGCAGGTCTGAAAAATACAAAAAGAAACAGTGACAAGCCACTAAAATCATTCGCAGGCTAATGGCAAGCGGAGAGCGAGGACTGCCACCGCTTGGCCAATTCTAAAGGGATTAAGATCCCGAGCCGATCGCAGACTGTTGCGTTGCCATGTATAACTAACTAGGTACACCTAAAAAATTCTAAGTAACTATCTGGTCCCATTAAAATGTGTATATAAATACATCCCTACGTGTATAACTGGGTACACCTAAGAAATTCTAAGAGCATCTCCAGCCATAGCTATTTTTAACTCTAAAATAGAGTAAAATACAGTATCTGATAATAGAGGCATAATTTTTAATTTAGAACCCTAGAACCCTAGTCTCACAGGCAGGTCTGAAAAATACAAAAAGAAACACTGGCAAGCCAGTAAAATCATTCGAAGGCTAATGGCAAGCATGGAGCAAGGACTGCCACCGCTTGGCCAATTCGAAAGGGATTAAGATCCCCAGCCGATCACAGACTGTTGCGTTGCAATGTATAACTAACTAGGTACACCTAAGAAATTCTAAGTAACTATCTGGTCCCTTTAAAATGTGTATATAAATACATCCCTACGTGTATAACTGGGTACACCTAAGAAATTCTAAGAGCATCTCCAGCCATAGCTATTTTAACTCTAAAATAGAGTAAAATATAATATGTGATTACAGAAACATAATTTTTATTTTAAAAATGGCTCTTTAACTTGTTTTTTTTACCGTAGTTTTTTTTTAAAATGAAATACACTTATTCATGGGAATATAATTTTTATTTCTTTTGCAGCAAAGGTTTTTGAAATTATTCTAGTTTTAAGAAGGTCCTTTAGAACCCTAGTATCACTGGCAGGTCTGAAAAACACAAAAAGAAACACAGGCAAGGTAGTAAAATCATTCGCAGGCTAATGGCAAGCGGAGAGCAAGGACTGCCACTGCTTTACCAATTTTAAAGGGATTAAGATCCCCAGCTCATCACAGGCTGTTGCGTTGCCCTGTATAACTAACTAGGTACACCTAAGCAATTCTAAGTAACTATTTGGTCCCATTAAAATGTATATATCACTACATCCCTACGTGTATAACTGGGTACACCTAAGAAATTCTAAGAGCATCTCCAGCCATAGCTATTTTTAACTCTAAAATAAAGTAAAATACAGTATCTAATAATAGAGGCATATTTTTTAATTTAAAAATGGCTCTTTAACTTGTTTTTTTTTAAATAATTGTTTTTTCTAAAAAGAAACACTTATTCATATGTATATCTTTATTATTTTTTTTTCTGAAATATTTCTTAAAATTATTCTAGCTTTAAGAAGGTCCTTTAGAACCCTAGTCTCACTGGCAGGTCTGAAAAATACAAAAAGAAACACTGGCAAGCCAGTAAAATCATTCGCAGGCTAATGGCAAGCGGAGATCAAGGAATGCTACCGCTTGACCAATTCTAAAGGGATTAAGATCCCCAGCCGATCACAGCCTGTTGCGTTCCCATGTATAACTAACTAGGTACACCTAAGAAATTCTAAGTAACTATCTGTCCCATTAAAATGTGTATATAAATACATCCCTACGTGTATAACTGGGTACACCTAAGAAATTCTAAGAGCATCTCCAGCCATATCTATTTTTAACTCTAAAATAGAGTAAAATACAGTATCTGATGATAGAGGCATAATTTTTAATTTTAAAATGGCTCTTTAACTTTTTTTTTAAGTAATTGCTTTTTCTAAAATGAAACACTTATTCATATGAATATATTTATTATTGTTTTTGCTGCAATAGTTTTTAAAGTTATATTAGTTTTAAGACGGTCCTTTAGAACCCTAGTCTCACTGGCAGGTCTGAAAAATACAAAAAGAAACACTGGCAAGCCAATAAAATCATTCGCAGGATAATGGCAAGCGGGGAGCAAGGACTGCCACCGCTTGGCCAATTCTAAAGGGATTAAGATCCCCAGCCGATTGCAGACTGTTGCGTTGCCATGTACAACTAACTAGGTACACCTAAGAAATTTTAAGTAACTATCTAGTCCCATTAAAATGTGTATATAAATACATCCCTACGTGTATAACTGGGTACACCAAAGAAATTCTAAGAGCATCTCCAGCCATAGCTATTTTAACTCTAAAATAGAGTAAAATACAGTATCTGATAACAGAAACATAATTTTTAATTTAAAAATGGCTCTTTAACTTGTTTTTTTAATAATTAGTTTTTCTAAAATGAAACACTTATTCATATGAATATATTTATTATTGTTTTTGCTGCAATAGTTTTTAAAATTATTTTAGCTTTAAGAAGGTCCTTTTGAACTAGTCTCACTGGCAGGTCTGATAAAAATACAAAAAGAAACACTGGCAAGCCAGTAAAATCATTCGCAGGCTAATGGCAAGTGGAGAGCAAGGACTGCCACCGCTTGGCCAATTTTAAGGGGCTTAAGATCCCCTGCCGATCACAGGCTGTTGCGTTGCCATGTATAACTAACTAGGTACACCTAAGAAATTCTAAGTAACTATCTGGTCCCATTAAAATGTGTATATAAATACATCCCTACGTGTATAACTGGGTACACCTAAGAAATTCTAAGAGCATCTCTAGCCATAGCTATTTTTAACTCTAAAATAGAGTAAAATACAGTATCTGATAATAGAGGCATAATTTTTAATTTAAAAACGGCTCTTTAACTTTTTTTTTTAAATAATTGTTTTTTTCTAAAATGAAACACTTATTCATATGTATATATTTATTATTGTTTTTGTTGCAATATTTCTTAAAAATTTTATAGCTTTAAGAAAGTCCTTTAGAACCCAAGTATCACTGGCAGGTCTGAAAAATACAAAAAGAAACACTGGCAAGCCAGTAAAATCATTCGCAGGCTAATGGCAAGCGGAGAGCAAGGACTGCAACCGCTTGACCAATTTTAATGGGATTAAGATCCCAGTCGATCACAGGCTGTTGCGTTGCCATGTATAACTAACTAGGTACACCTAAGAAATTCTAAGTAACTATCTAGTCCCATTAAAATGTGTATATAAATACATCCCTACGTGTATAACTGGGTACACCAAAGAAATTCTAAGAGCATCTCCAGCCATAGCTATTTTAACTCTAAAATAGAGTAAAATACAATATCTGATAACAGAAACATAATTTTTAATTTAAAAATTGCTCTTTAACTTTTTTTTTTACCGTAGGTTTTTTTTTTAAAATGAAATACACTTATTCATATGAATAGGATTTTTATTTCTTTTCCTGCAAAGGTTTTTTAAATTATTTTAGTTTTAAGAAGGTCCTTTAGAACCCTAGTATCACTGGCAGGTCTGAAAAACACACAAAGAAACACTGGCAAGATAGTAAAATCATTCGCAGGCTAATGGCAAGCGGAGAGCAAGGACTGCCACTGCTTGACCAATTTTAAAGGGATTAAGATCCCCAGCCGATCACAGGCTGTTGCGTTGCCATGTATAACTAACTAGGTACACCTAAGAAATTCTAAGTAACTATCTAGTCCCATTAAAATGTGTATATAAATACATCCCTACGTGTATAACTGGGTACACCTAAGAAATTCTAAGAGCATCTCCAGCCATAGCTATTTTTAATTCTAAAATAGATTAAAATACAGTATCTGATAATAGAGGCATAATTTTTAATTTAAAAATGGCTCTTTAACTTCTTTTTTTAATAATTGGTTTTTTTAAAATGAAACACTTATTCAAATGAATATATTTATTATTGTTTTTGCTGCAATAGTTTAAAAAATTATTTTAGCTTTAAGAAGGTCCTTTAGAACTAGTCTCACTGGCAGGTCTGAAAAATACAAAAAGAAACCCTGGCAAGCCAGTAAAATCATTCGCAGGCTAATGGCAAGCGGAGAACAAGGACTGCCACCGCTTGGCCAATTTTAAAGGGATTAAGATCCCCTGCCGATCACAGGCTGTTGCGTTGCCATGTATAACTAACTAGGTACACCTAAGAAATTCTAAGTAACTATCTGTTCCCATTAAAATGTGTATATAAATACGTCCCTACGTGTATAACTGGGTACACCTAAGAAATTCTAAGAGCATCTCCAGCCATAGCTATTTTTAACTCTAAAATAGAGTAAAATACAGTATCTGATAATAGAGGCATAATTTTTAATTTAAAAATGGCTCTTTAACTTGTTTTTTTAAATAATTGTTTTTTCTAAAAGAAAACACTTATTCTTATGAATATATTTATTATTGTTTCTGCTGCAATAGTTTTTAAAATGATTTTAGCTTTTAGAAGGTCCTTTAGAACCCTAGTATCACTGGCAGGTCTGAAAAATACAAAAAGAAACACTGGCAAGCCAGTAAAATCATTCGCAGGCTAATGGCAAGCGGAGAGCAAGGACTGCCACCGCTTGGCCAATTTTAAAGGGATTAAGATCCCCTGCCGATCACAGGCTGTTGCGTTGCCATGTATAACTAACTAGGTACACCTATGAAATTCTAAGTAACTATCTGGTCCCATTAAAATGTGTATATAAATACATCCCTACGTGTATAACTGGGTGCACCTAAGAAATTCTAAGAGCATCTCCAGCCATAGCTATTTCAACTCTAAAATAGAGTTAAATACAATATCTGATAACAGAAACATAATTTTTAATTTAAAAATGGCTCTTTAACTTGTTTTTTTACCGTAGGTTTTTTTTTTTTTAAAATGAAATACACTTATTCATATTAATAGAATTTTTATTTCTTTTCCTGCAAAGGTTTTTTAAATTATTTTAGTTTTAAGAAGGTTCTTTAGAACCCTAGTATCACTGGCAGGTCTGAAAAACACAAAAAGAAACACTGGCAAGATAGTAAAATCATTCGCAGGCTAATGGCAAGCGGAGAGCAAGGACTGCCACTGCTTGAACAATTTTAAAGGGATTAAGATCCCCAGCCGATCACAGGCTGTTGCGTTGCCATGTATAACTAACTATGTACACCTAAGAAATTCTAAGTAACTATCTAGTCCCATTAAAATGTGTATATAAATACATCCCTACGTGTATAACTGGGTACACCTAAGAAATTCTAAGAGAATCTCCAGCCATAGCTATTTTTAACTCTAAAATAGAGTAAAATACAGTATCTGATAATAGAGGCATAATTTTTAATTTAAAAATGGCTCTTTAACTTGTTTTTTTTTAAATAATTTTTTTTTTCTAAAATTAAACACTTATTCATATGTATATATTTCTTATTGTTTTGCTGCAATATTTCTTAAAATTATTTTAGCTTTAAGAAGGTGATTTAGAACCCTAGTATCACTCGCAGGTCTGAAAAATACAAAAAGAAACACTGGCAAGCCAGTAAAATCATTCGCAGGCTAATGGCAAGCGGAGAACAAGGACTGCCACCGCTTGACAAATTTTAAAGGGATTAAGATCCCAAGCCGATCACAGGCTGTTGTCTTGCCATGTATAACTAACTAGGTATACCCAAGATATTCTAAGTAACTATCTGGTTCCATTGAAATGTGTATATAAATAAATCCCTACGTGTATAACTGGGTACACCTAAGAAATTCTAAGAGCATCTCTAGCCATAGCTATTTTTAACTCTAAAATAGAGTAAAATACAATATCTGATAATAGAGGCATAATTTTTAATTTAAAAATGGCTCTTTAACTTGTTTTTTTAAAATAATTGTTTTTTCTAAAATGAAACACGTATTCATATGAATATATTTATTATTGTTTTTGCTGCAATATTTTTTAAAATTATTTTAGCTTTAAGAAGGTCCTTTGGAACCCTAATCTCACTGGCAGGTCTGAAAAATACAAAAAGAAACACTGACAAGCCACTAAAATCATTCGCAGGCTAATGGCGAGCGGAGAGCAAGGACTGCCACCGCTTGGCCAATTCTAAAGGGATTAAGATCCCGAGCCAATCACAGATTGTTGCGTTGCCATGTATAACTAACTAGGTACACCTATGAAATTCTAAGTAATTATCTGGTCCCATTAAAATGTGTATATAAATACATCCCTACGTGTATAACTGGGTACACCTAAGAAATTCTAAGAGCATCTCCAGCCATAACTATTTTTAACTCTAAAATAGAGTAAAATACAGTATCTGATGATAGAGGCATAATTTTTAATTTTAAAATGGCTTGTTAACTTTTTTTTTTTAAATAATTGTTCTTTCTAAAATGAAACACTTATTCATATGAATATATTTATTATTGTTTTTGCTGCAGTAGTTTTTAAAATTATTTTAGTTTTAAGACGGTACTTTAGAACCCTAGTCTCACAGGCAGGTCTGAAAAATACTAAAAGAAACACTGGCAAGCCAGTAAAATCATTCGCAGGCTAATGGCAAGCGGGGAGCAAGGACTGCCACCGCTTGGCCAATTCTAAATGGATTAAGATCCCCAGCCGATCACAGACTGTTGCGTTGCCATGTATAACTAACTAGGTACACCTAAGAAATTCTAAGTAACTATCTGGTCCCATTAAAATTTGTATATAAATACATCCCTACGTGTATAACTGGGTACACCTAAGAAATTCTAAGAGCATCTCCAGCCATAGCTATTTTAACTCTAAAATAGAGTAAAATACAATATGTGATAACAGAACATAATTTTTATTTAAAAAATGGCTCTTTAACTTGTTTTTTTACCGTAGTTTTTTTTAAATGAAATACACTTATTCATGTGAATATAATTTTTATTTCTTTTGCTGCAAAGGTTTTTCAAATTATTTTAGTTTTAAGAAGGTCTTTTAGAACCCTAGTATCAGTGGCAGGTGTGAAAAACACAAAAAGAAACACTGGCAAGATAGTAAAATCATTCGCAGGCTAATGGCAAGCGGAGAGCAAGGACTGCCACTGCTTGACCACTTTTAAAGGGATTAAGATCCCCAGCTGATCACAGGCTGTTGCGTTGCTATGTATAACTAACTAGGTACACCTAAGCAATTCTAAGTAACTATCTGGTCTCATTAAAATGTGTATATAAATACATCCCTACGTGTATAACTGGGTACACCTAAGAAATTCTAAGAGCATCTCCAGCCATAGCTATTTTTAACTCTAAAATAGAGTAAAATACAGTATCTAATAATAGAGGCATATTTTTAATTTAAAAATAGCTCTTTAACTTTTTTTTTTTAAATAATTGTTTTTTCTAAAATGAAACACTTATTCATATGTATATCTTTATTATTGTTTTTGCTGAAATATTTCTTAAAATTATTTTAGCTTTTAAGAAGGTCCTTTAGAACCCTAGTCTCACTGGCAGGTCTGAAAAATACAAAAAGAAATACTGGCAAGCCAGTAAAATTATTCGCAGGCTAACGGCAAGCGGAGAGCAAGGACTGCCACCGCTTGACCAATTCTAAAGGGATTAAGATCCCCAGCCGATCACAGCCTGTTGCGTTCCCATGTATAACTAACTAGGTACACCTAAGAAATTCTAAGTAACTATCTGGTCCCATTAAAATGTGTATATAAATACATCCCTACGTGTATAACTGGGTACACCTAAGAAATTCTAAGAGCATCTCCAGCCATATCTATTTTTAACTCTAAAATAGAGTAAAATACAGTATCTGATGATATAGGCATAATTTTTAATTTTAAAATGGCTCTTTAACTTTTTTTTTAAATAATTGCTTTTTCTAAAATGAAACACTTATTCATATGAATATATTTATTATTGTTTTTGCTGCAATAGTTTTTAAAGTTATTTTTGTTTTAAGACGGTCCTTTAGAACCCTAGTCTCACTGGCAGGTCTGAAAAATACAAAAAGAAACATTGGCAAGCCAGTAAAATCATTCGCAGGCTAATGGCAAGCGGGGAGCAAGGACTGCCACCGCTTGGCCAATTCTAAAGGGATTAAGATCCCCAGCCGATTACAGACTAATGCGTTGCCATGTATAACTAACTAGGTACACCTAAGAAATTCTAAGTAACTATCTCGTCCCATTGAAATGTATATATAAATACATCCCTACGTGTATAGCTGGGTACACCTAAGAAATTCTAAGAGCATCTCCAGCCATAGCTATTTTTAACTCTAAATTAGAGTAAAATACAATATCTTATAATAGAGGCATAATTTTTAATTTAAAAATGGCTCTTTAACTTGTTTTTTATTAATAATTGGTTTTTCTAAAATGAAACACTTATTCATATGAATATATTTATTATTGTTTTTGCTGCAATATTTTTTAAAATTATTTTAGCTTTAAGAAGGTCCTTTGGAACCTTAATCTCACTGGCAGGTCTGGAAAATACAAAAAGAAACACTGACAAGCCAGTAAAATCATTCGCAGGCTAATGGCAAGCGGGGAGCAAGGACTGCCACCGCTTGGCCAATTCTAAATGGATTAAGATCCCCAGCCGATCACAGACTGTTGCGTTGCCATGTATAACTAACTAGGTACACCTAAGAAATTCTAAGTAACTATTTGGTCCCATTGAAATGTGTATATAAATACATCCCTACGTGTATAGCTGGGTACACCTAAGAAATTCTAAGAGCATCTCCAGCCATAGCTATTTTTAACTCTAAATTAGAGTAAAATACAATATCTTATAATAGAGGCATAATTTTTAATTTAAAAATGGCTCTTTAACTTGTTTTTTTTTAATAATTGGTTTTTCTAAAATGAAACACTTATTCATATGAATATATTTATTATTGTTTTTGCTGCAATATTTTTTAAAATTATTTTAGCTTTAAGAAGGTCCTTTGGAACCTTAATCTCACTGGAAGGTCTGGAAAATACAAAAAGAAACACTGACAAGCCACTAAAATCATTCGCAGGTTAATGGCAAGCGGAGAGCAAGGACTGCCACCGCTTGGCCAATTTTAAAGGGATTAAGATCCTCTGCCGATCACAGTCTGTTGCGTTGCCATTTATAACTAACTAGGTACACCTAAGAAATTCTAAGTAACTATCTGGTCCCATTAAAATGTGTATATAAATACATCCCTACGTGTATAACCGGGTACACCTAAGAAATTCTAAGAGCATCTCCAGCCATAGGTATTTTTAACTCTAAAATAGAGTAAAATACAGTATCTGATGATAGAGGCATAATTTTTAATTTAAAAATGGCTCTTTAACTTTTTTTTTTAAATAATTGTTTTTTTCTAAAATGAAACACTTATTCATATGTATATATTTATTATTGTTTTTGCTGCAATATTTCTTAAAATTTTTTAGCTTTAAAAAAGTCTTTTAGAACCCTAGTATCACTGGCAGGTCTGAAAAATACAAAAAGAAACACTGGCAAACCAGTAAAATTATTCGAAGGCTAATGGCAAGCGGAGAGCAAGGACTGCCACCGCTTGACCAATTTTAAAGGGATTAAGATCCCCAACCGATCACAGGCTGTTACGTTGCCATGTATAACTAACTAGGTACACCTAAGAAATTCTAAGTAACTATCTGGTCCCATTAAAATGTGTATATAAATACATCCCTACGTGTATAACTGGGTACACCTAAGAAATTCTAAGAGCATCTCAAGCCATAGCTATTTTAACTCTAAAATAGAGTAAAATACAATATCTGATAACAGAAACATAATTTTTAATTTAAAAATGGCTCTTTAACTTGTTTTTTTACCGTAGGTTTTTTTTTTTAAAATGAAATACACTTATTCATATGAATAGAATTTTTATTTCTTTTACTGCAAAGGTTTTTTAAATTATTTTAGTTTTAAGAAGGTCCTTTAGAACCCTAGTATCACTGGCAGGTCTGAAAAACACAAAAAGAAACACTGGCAAGATAGTAAAATCATTTGCAGGCTAATGGCAAGCGGAGAGCAAGGACTGCCACTGCTTGACCAATTTTAAAGGGATTAAGATCCCCAGCCGATCACAGGCTGTTGCGTTACCATGTACAACTAACTAGGCACACCTAAGAAATTCTAAGTAACTATCTGGTCCCATTAAAATGTGTATATAACTACATCCCTACGTGTATAACTGGGTACACCTAAGAAATTCTAAGAGCATCTCCAGCCATAGCTATTTTTAACTCTAAAATAGAGTAAAATACATTATCTTATAATAGAGGCATAATTTTTAATTTAAAAATGGCTCTTTAACTTGTTTTTTTTAAATAATTGTTTTTTTCTAAAATGAAACACTTATTCATATGTATATATTTATTATTGTTTTTGCTGCAATATTTCTTAAAATTATTTTAGCTTTAAGAAGGTGATTTAGAACCCTATTATCACTGGCAGGCCTGAAAAATACAAAAAGAAACACTGGCAAGCCAGTAAAATCATTCGCAGGCTAATGGCAAGCGGAGAGCTAGGACTGCCACCACTTGACCAATTTTAAAGGGATTAAGATCCCCAGCCGATCACAGGCTGTTGCGTTGCCATGTATAACTAACTAGGTACACCTAAGAAATTCTAAGTAACTATCTGGTCTCATTAAAATGTGTATATAAATACATCCCTACGTGTATAACTGGGTACACCTAAGAAATTCTAAGAGCATTTCCAGCCATAGCTATTTTTAACTCTAAATTAGAGTAAAATACAGTATCTGATGATAGAGGCATAATTTTTAATTTTAAAATGGCTCTTTAACTTTTTTTTTTCAAATAATTGTTTTTTCTAAAATGAAACACTTATTCATATGAATATATTTATTATTGTTTTTTCTGCAATAGTTTTTAAAATTATTTTAGTTTTAAGACGGTACTTTAGAACCCTAGTCTCACAGGCAGGTCTGAAAAATACTAAAAGAAACACTGGCAAGCCAGTAAAATCATTCGCAGGCTAATGGCAAGCGGGGAGCAAGGACTGCCACCGCTTGGCCAATTCTAAATGGATTAAGATCCCCAGCCGATCACAGACTGTTGCGTTGCCATGTATAACTAACTAGGTACACCTAAGAAATTCTAAGTAACTATCTGGTCCCATTAAAATTTGTATATAAATACATCCCTACGTGTATAACTGGGTACACCTAAGAAATTCTAAGAGCATCTCCAGCCATAGCTATTTTAACTCTAAAATAGAGTAAAATACAATATGTGATAACAGAACATAATTTTTATTTAAAAATGGCTCTTTAACTTGTTTTTTAACCGTAGTTTTTTTTAAATGAAATACACTTATTCATGTGAATATAATTTTTATTTCTTTTGCTGCAAAGGTTTTTCAAATTATTTTAGTTTTAAGAAGGTCTTTAGAACCCTAGTATCAGTGGCAGGTGTGAAAAACACAAAAGAAACACTGGCAAGATAGTAAAATCATTCGCAGGCTAATGGCAAGCGGAGAGCAAGGACTGCCACTGCTTGACCACTTTTAAAGGGATTAAGATCCCCAGCTGATCACAGGCTGTTGCGTTGCCTATGTATAACTAACTAGGTACACCTAAGCAATTCTAAGTAACTATCTGGTCTCATTAAAATGTGTATATAAATACATCCCTACGTGTATAACTGGGTACACCTAAGAAATTCTAAGAGCATCTCCAGCCATAGCTATTTTTAACTCTAAAATAGAGTAAAATACAGTATCTGATAATAGAGGCATAATTTTTAATTTAAAAATAGGCTCTTTAACTTTTTTTTTTTAAATAATTGTTTTTTCTAAAATGAAACACTTATTCATATGTATATATTTATTATTGTTTTTGCTGCAATATTTCTTAAAATTATTTTAGCTTTTAAGAAGGTCCTTTAGAACCCTAGTCTCACTGGCAGGTCTGAAAAATACAAAAAGAAACACTGGCAAGCCAGTAAAATCATTCGCAGGCTAATGGCAAGCGGAGAGCAAGGACTGCCACCGCTTGGCCAATTCTAAAGGGATTAAGATCCCCAGCCGATCACAGCCTGTTGCGTTGCCCATGTATAACTAACTAGGTACACCTAAGAAATTCTAAGTAACTATCTGGTCCCATTAAAATGTGTATATAAATACATCCCTACGTGTATAACTGGGTACACCTAAGAAATTCTAAGAGCATCTCCAGCCATAGCTATTTTTAACTCTAAAATAGAGTAAAATACAGTATCTGATGAATAGAGCATAATTTTTAATTTTAAAATGGCTCTTTAACTTGTTTTTTTAAATAATTGCTTTTTCTAAAATGAAACACTTATTCATATGAATATATTTATTATTGTTTTGCTGCAATAGTTTTTAAAAGTTATTTTAGTTTAAGACGGTCCTTTAGAACCCTAGTCTCACTGGCAGGTCTGAAAAATACAAAAAGAAACACTGGCAAGCCAGTAAAATCATTCGCAGGCTAATGGCAAGCGGGGAGCAAGGACTGCCACCGCTTGGCCAATTCTAAAGGGATTAAAATCCCCAGCCGATCACAGATTGTTGCGTTGCCATGTATAACTAACTAGGTACACCTAAGAAATTCTAAGTAACTATCTGGTCCCATTGAAATGTGTATATAAATACATCCCTACGTGAATAACTGGGTACACCTAAGAAATTCTAAGAGCATCTCCAGCCTTAGCTATTTTTAACTCTAAAATAGAGTAAAATACAGTATCTGATAATAGAGGCATAATTTTTAATTTAAAAATGGCTCTTTAACTTTTTTTTTAACTAATTTTTTTTTTCTAAAATGAAACACTTATTCATATGAATATATTTATTATTGTTTTTGCTGCAATAGTTTTTAAAATTATTTCAGCTTTAAGAAGGTCCTTTGAGAACCCTTAGTCTCACTGGCAGGTCTGAAAATACAAAAAGAAACACTGGCAAGCCAGTAAAATCATTCGCAGGCTAATGGCAAGCGGAGAGCAAGGACTGCCACCGCTTGGCCAATTCTAAAGGGATTAAGATCCCCAGCCGATCACAGACTGTTGCGTTGCCATGTATAACTAACTAGGTACACCTAAGAAATTCTAAGTAACTATTCTGGTCCCATTGAAATGTGTATATAAATACATCCCTACGTGTATAACTGGGTACACCTAAGAAATTCTAAGAGCATCTCCAGCCATAGCTATTTTTAACTCTAAAATAGAGTAAAATACAGTATCTGATAATAGAGGCATAATTTTTAATTTAAAAATGGCTCTTTAACTTGTTTTTTTAAATAATTGTTTTTTCTAAAATGAAACACTTATTCATATGAATATATTTATTATTGTTTTTGCTGCAATAGTTTTTAAAATTATTTTAGCTTTAAGAAGGTCCTTTAGAACCTTAGTCTCACTGGAAGGTCTGAAAATACAAAAAGAAACACTGGCAAGCCAGTAAAATCATTCGCAGGCTAATGGCAAGCGGAGAGCAAGGACTGCCACCGCTTGGCCAATTTTAAAGGGATTAAGATCCCCTGCCGATCACATGCTGTTGCGTTGCCATGTATAACTAACTAGGTACACCTAAGAAATTCTAAGTAACTATCTGGTCCCATTAAAATGTGTATATAAATACATCCCTACGTGTATAACTGGGTACATCCTAAGAAATTATAAGAGCATCTCCAGCCATAGCTATTTTTAACTCTAAAATAGAGTAAAATACAGTATCTGATGATAGAGGCATAATTTTTAATTTAAAAAGTGGCTCTTTAACTTTTTTTTTTTAAATAATTGTTTTTTTCTAAAATGAAACACTTATTCATATGAATATATTTATTATTGTTTTTGCTGCAATATTTTTTAAAATTATTTTAGCTTTTAAGAAGGTCTTTAGAACCCTAGTCTCACTGGCAGGTCTGAAAAATACAAAAAGAAACACTGGGAAGCCAGTAAAATCATTCGCAGGCTAATGGCAAGCGGAGAGCAAGGACTGCCACCGCTTGGCCAATTCTAAAGGGATTAAGATCCCCAGCCGATCACAGACTGTTGCGTTGCCATGTATAACTAACTAGGTACACCTAAGAAATTCTAAGTAACTATCTGGTCCCATTAAAATGTGTATATAAATACATCCCTACGTGTATAACTGGGTACACCTAAGAAATTCTAAGAGCATCTCAAGCCATAGCTATTTTAACTCTAAAATAGAGTAAAATACAAGTATCTGATAATAGAGACATAATTTTTAATTTAAAAATGGCTCTTTATATTGTTTTTTTTACCGTAGGTTATTTTTTTCTAAAATGAAATACACTTATTCATATGAATATATTTTTATTTTCTTTTGCTGCAATAGGTTTTTAAATTATTTTAGCTTTAAGAAGGTCCTTTAGAACCCTAGTATCACTGGCAGGTCTGAAAAAAAACAAAAAGAAACACTGGCAAGATAGTAAAATCATTTGCAGGCTAATGGCAAGCGGAGAGCAAGGACTGCCACTGCTTGACCAATTTAAAGGGATTAAGATCCCCAGCCGATCACAGGCTGTTGCGTTACCATGTACAACTAACTAGGCAGCACCTAAGAAATTCTAAGTAACTATCTGGTCCCATTAAAATGTGTATATAACTACATCCCTACGTGTATAACTGGGTACACCTAAGAAATTCTAAGAGCTTCTCCAGCCATAGCTATTTTTAACTCTAAAATAGAGTAAAATACAGTATCTTATAATAGAGGCATAATTTTTAATTTAAAAATGGCTCTTTAACTTGTTTTTTTAAATAATTGTTTTTTTCTAAAATGAAAACACTTATTCATATGTAATATATTTATTATTGTTTTTGCTGCAATAGTTTCTTAAAATTATTTTAGCTTTAAGAAGGTGATTTAGAACCCTAGTATCACTGGCAGGTCCTGAAAAATACAAAAAGAAACACTGGCAAGCCAGTAAAATCATTCGCAGGCTAATGGCAAGCGGGAGAGCTAAGGACTGCCACCGACTTGGCCAATTCTAAAGGATTAAGATCCCCAGCCGATCACAGCTGTTGCGTTGCCATGTATAACTAACTAGGTACACCTAAGAAATTCTAAGTAACTATCTGGTCCCATTAAAATGTGTATATAAATACATCCCTACGTGTATAACTGGGTACACCTAGAAATTCTAAGAGCATCTCCAGCCATAGCTATTTTTAACTCTAAATAGAGTAAAATACGAGTATCTGATAATAGAGGCATAATTTTTAATTTAAAAATGGCTCTTTAACTTGTTTTTTTTAAATAATTGTTTTTTCTAAAATGAAACACTTATTCTTATGAATATATTTATTATTGTTTTTGCTGCAATAGTTTTTAAAATTATTTTAGCTTTAATAAGGTCCTTTAGAACCCTAGTCTCACTGGCAGGTCTGAAAAATACAAAAAGAAACACTGGCAAGCCAGTAAAATCATTCGCAGGCTAATGGCAAGCGGAGAGCAAGGCCTGCCACCGCTTGGCCAATTTTAAAGTGATTAAGATCCCCAGCCGATCACATGCTGTTGCGTTGCCATGTATAACTAACTAGGTACACCGAAGAAATTCTAAGTAACTATCTGGTCCCATTAAAATGTGTATATAAATACATCCCTACGTGTATAACTGGGTACATCTAAGAAATTCTAAGAGCATCTCCAGCCATAGCTATTTTTAACTCTTAAATAGAGTAAAATACAATATCTAATAATAGAGGCATAATTTTTAATTTAAAAATTGCTCTTTAACTTGTTTTTTAAATAATTGTATTTTCTAAAATGAAACACTTATTCATATGAATATATTTATTATTGTTTTTGCTGCAATAGTTTTTAAAATTATTTTAGCTTTAAGAAGGTCCTTGAGAACCCTAGTCTCACTGGCAGGTGTGAAAAATACAGAAAGAAACACTGGCAAGCCAGTAAAATCATTCGCAGGCTAATGGCAAGCGGAGAGCAAGGACTGCCACTGCTTGGCCAATTCTAAAAGGATTAAGATCTCCAGCCGATCACAGACTGTTGCGTTGCCATGTATAACTAACTAGGTAGACCTAAGAAATTCTAAGAAACTACCTGGTTCCATTGAAATGTGTATATAAATACATCTCTACGTGTATAACTGGGTACACCTAAGAAATTCTAAAGCATCTCCAGCCATAGCTATTTTTAACTCTAAAATAGAGTAAAATACAGTGTCTGATAATAGAGGCATAATTTTAAATTTAAAAATGGTTCTTTAACTTGTTTTTTAAATAATTGTTTTTTCTAAAATGAAACACTTATTCATATGAATATATTTATTATTGTTTTTGCTTGCAATAGTTTTTAAAATTATTTTAGAATTAAGAAGGTCGATTAGAACCCTAGTATCACTGGCAGGTCTGAAATATACAAAAAGAAACACTGGCAATCCACTAAAATCATTTGCAGGCTAATGGCAAGCGGAGAGCAAGGCCTGCCACCGCTTGGCCAATTTTAAAGGGATTAAGATCCCCAGCCGATCACATGCTGTTGCGTTGCCTTGTATAACTAACTAGGTACACCTAAGAAATTCTAAGTAACTATCTGGTCCCATTAAAATGTGTATATAAATACATCCCTACGTGTATTACTGGGTACATCTAAGAAATTATAAGAGCATCTCCAGCCATAGCTATTTTAACTCTAAAATAGAGTAAAATACAGTATATGATGATAGAGCCATAATTTTTAATTTTAAAAGTGGCTCTTTAACTTATTTTTTTTTTAAATAATTGTTTTTTCTAAAATGAAACACTTATTCATATGAATATATTTATTATTGTTTTTGCTGCAATATTTTTTAAAATTATTTTAGTTTTAAGAAGGTCTTTTAGAACCCTAGTCTCACTGGCAGGTCTAAAAAATACAAAAAGAAACACTGGCAAGCCAGTAAAATCATTCGCAGGCTAATGGCAAGCAGGGAGCAAGGACTGCCACCGCTTGGCCAATTCTAAAGGGATTAAGATCCCCAGCCGATCACAGACTGTTGCGTTGCCATGTATAACTAACTAGGTACACCTAAGAAATTCTAAGTAACTATCTGGTCCCATTAAAATGTGTATATTAATACATCCCTACCTGTATAACTGGGTACACCTTAGAAATTCTAAGAGCATCTCCAGCCATAGCTATTTTTAACTCTAAAATAGAGTAAAGTAGAGTATCTGATAATAGAGGCATAATTTTTAATTTAAAAATGGCTTTTTATATTGTTTTTTTTAATAATTATTTTTTCTAAAATGAAACACTTATTCATATAAATATATTTATTATTGTTTTTTGCTGCAATAGATTTTAAAATTATTTTAGCATTAAGAAGGTCCTTTAGAACCCTAGTATCACTGGCAGGTCTGAAAAATACAAAAAGAAACACTGGCAAGCCAGTAAAATCATTCGCAAGCTAATGGCAAGCGGGAGCAAGGACTGCCACCGCTTTGCCAATTCTAAAGGGATTAAGATCCCCAGCCGATCACAGACTGTTGTGTTGCCATGTATAACTAACTAGGTAGACCTAAGAAATTCTAAGAAACTACCTGGTTCCATTGAAATGTGTATATAAATACATCCCGACGTGTATAACTGGGTACACCTAAGAAATTCTAAGAGCATCTCCAGCCATAGCTATTTTTAACTCTAAAATAGAGTAAAATACAGTATCTGATAATAGAGGCATAATTTTTAATTTAAAAATGGCTCTTTAACTTGTTTTTTTACCGTAGGTTTTTTTTAAAAATGAGATACACTTATTCATATGAATTGAATTTTTATTTCTTTTGCTGCAATAGTTTTAAAAATTATTTTAGTTTTAAGAAGGTCCTTTAAAACTCTAGTCTCACTGGCAGGTCTAAAAAATACAAAAAGAAACACTGGCAAGCCAGTAAAATCATTCGTAGGCTAATGGCAAGCGGGGAGCAAGGACTGCCACCGCTTGGCCAATTCTAAAAGGATTAAGATCCCCAGCCGATCACAGACTGTTGCGTTGCCATGTATAACTAACTAGGTACACCTAAGAAATTCTAAGTAACTATCTGGTCCCATTAAAATGTGTATATAAATACATCCCTACCTGTATAACTGGGTACACCTTAGAAATTCTAAGAGCATCTCCAGCCATAGCTATTTTTAACTCTAAAATAGAGTAAAATAGAGTATCTGATAATAGAGGCATAATTTTTAATTTAAAAATGGCTCTTTAACTTGTTTTTTTTTTAATAATTATTTTTTCTAAAATGAAACACTTATTCATATAAATATATTTATTATTGTTTTTTGCTGCAATAGATTTTAAAATTATTTTAGCTTTAAGAAGGTCCTTTAGAACCCTAGTATCACTAGCAGGTCTGAAAAATACAAAAAGAAACACTGGCAAGCCAGTAAAATCATTCGCAGGCTAATGGCAAGCGGGGAGCAAGGACTCCCACCGCTTGGCCAATTCTAAAGGGATTAAGATCCCCAGCCGACCACAGACAGTTGCGTTGCCATGTATAACTAACTAGGTAGACCTAAGAAATTCTAAGTAACTATCTGGTCCCATTGAAATGTGTATATAAATACATCCCTACGTGTATAACTGGGTACACCTAAGAAATTCTAAGAGCATCTCCAGCCATAGCTATTTTTAACTCTAAAATAGAGTAAAATAAAGTATTTGATAATAGAGGCATAATTTTTAATTTTAAAATTGCTCTTTAACTTGTTTTTTAAATAATTTTTTTTTCTAAAATGAAACACTTATTCATATGAATATATTTATTATTGTTTTTGCTGCAATAGTTTTTAAAATTATTTTACCTTTAAGAAGGTCCTTTAGAACCCTAGTCTCACTGGCAGGTGTGAAGAATACAAAAAGAAACACTGGCAAGCCAGTAAAATGAGTAAGTACTGCCACCGCTTGGCCAATTCTAAAGGGATTAAGATCCCAGGCCGATCACAGACTGTTGCGTTGCCATGTATAACTAACTAGGTAGACCTAAGAAATTCTAAGTAACTATCTGGTTCCATTGAAATGTGTATATATATACATCCCTACGTGTATAACTGGGTACACCTAAGAAATTCTAAGAGCATCTCCAGCCATAGCTATTTTTAACTCTAAAATAGAGTAAAACACAGTATCTGATAATAGAGGCATAATTTTTTATTTAAAAATGGCTCTTTAACTTGTTTTTTTAAATAATTGTTTTTTTTCTAAAATGAAACACTTATTCATATAAATATATTTATTATTGTTTTTGCTGCAATAGTTTATAAAATTATTTTAGCTTTAGGAAGGTCCTTTATCATAGTATCACTGGCAGGTCTGAAAAATACAAAAAGAAACACTGGCAAGCCACTAAAATCATTCGCAGGCTAATGGCAAGCGGGGAGCAAGGACTGCCACCGCTTGGCCAATTCTAAAGGGATTAAGATCCTCAGCCGACTACAGACTGTTGCGTTGCCATGTATAATTAACTAGGTAGACCTAAGAAATTCTAATTAACTATCTGGTCCCATTGAAATGTGTATATAAATATATCCCTACGTATATAACTGGGTACACCTAAGAAATTCTAAGAGCATCTCCAGCCATAGCTATTTTTAACTCTAAAATAGAGTAAAAAACAGTATTTGATAATAGAGGCATAATTTTTAATTTAAAAATGGCTCTTTAACTTTTTTTTTAAATAATTGTTTTTTCTCAAATGAAACACTTATTCATATGAATATATTTATTATTGTTTTTGCTGCAATAGTTTTTAAAATTATTTTAGCTTTAAGAAGGTCATTTAGAACCCTAGTATCACTGGCAGGTCTGACAAATACAAAAAGAAACACTGGCAAGCCACTAAAATCATTCGCAGGCTAATGGCAAGCGGAGAGCAGGGACTGCCACCGCTTGGCCAATTTTAAAGGGATTAAGATCCCCTGCCGATCAAAGGCTGTTGCGTTGCCATGTATAACTAACTAGGTACACCTAAGCAATTCTAAGTAAGTATCTGGTCCAATTAAAATGTGTATATAAATACATCCCTAAGTGTATAACTGGGTACACCTAAAAAATTCTAAGAGCATCTCTAGCCATAGCTAATTTTAACTCTAAAATAGAGTAAAATAACGTATATGATGATAGAGGCATAATTTTTAATTTAAAAATGGCTCTTTAATTTGTTTTTTTTAAATAATTGGTTTTTCTAAAATGAAACACTTATTCATATGAATATATTTATTATTGTTTTTGCTGCATAAGTTTTTTAAAATTATTTTAGCTTTAAGAAGGTCATTTAGAACCCTAGTATCACTTGCAGGTCGGAAAAATACAAAAAGAAACACTGGCAAGCCACTAAAATCATTCGCAGGCTAATGGCAAGCGAAGAGCAGGGACTGCCACTGCTTGGCCAATTTTAAAGGGATTAAGATCCCCTGCCGATCACAGGCTGTTGCGTTGCCATGTATAACTAACTAGGTACACCTAAGCAATTCTAAGTAACTATCTGGTCCCATTAAAATGTGTATATAAATACATCCCTACGTGTATAACTGGGTACACCTAAGAAATTCTAAGAGCATCTCCAGCCATAGCTATTTTTAACTCAAAAATAGAGTAAAATACAATATCTGATAATAGAGGCATAAATTTTAATTTAAAAATGGCTCTTTAACTTGTTTTTTTTATAATTGTTTTTTCTAAAATGAAACACTTATTCATATGAATGTATTTATTATTGTTTTTTCTGAAGTAGTTTTTAAAATTATTTTAGTTTTAAGAAGGTCCTTCAGAACCTTAGAGGCATAATTTTTAATTTTAAAATGGCCCTTTAATTTTTTTTTTAAATAATTGTTTTTTCTAAAATGAAACACTTATTCATATGAATATATTTATTATTGTTTTTTTCTGAAATAGTTTTTAAAATTATTTTAGTTTTAAGAAGGGCCTTCAGAACCCTAGTCTCACTGGCAGGTCTGAAATACAAAAAGAAACACTGGCAAGCCAGTAAAATCATTCGCAGGCTAATGGCAAGCGGGGAGCAATGATTGCCACCGCTTGGCCAATTCTAAAGGGATTAAGATCCCTGCCGATCACAGACTGTTGCGTTGCCATGTATAACTAAATAGGTACACCTAAGCAATTCTAAGTAACTATCTGGGTCCCATTGAAATGTGTATATAAATACATCCCTACGTGTATAACTGGGTACACCTAAGAAATTCTAAGAGCATCTCCAGCCATAGCTATTTTTAACTCTAAAATAGAGTAAAATACATTATCTGATAATAGAGGCATAATTTTTAATTTAAAAATGGCTCTTTAACTTGTTTTTTTAATAATTGGTTTTTCTAAAATGAAACACTTATTCATATGAATATATTTATTATTGTTTTTGCTGCAATAGTTTTTAAAATTATTTTAGCTTTAAGAAGGTCCTTTAGAACCCTAGTATCACTGGCAGGTCTGAAAAATACAAAAAGAAACACTGGCAAGCCACTAAAATCATTCGCAGGCTAATGGCAAGCGGAGAGCAGGGACTGCCACCTCTTGGCCAATTTTAAAGGGATTAAGATCCCCTGCCGATCACAGGCTGTTGCGTTGCCATGTATAACTGACTAGGTACACCTAAGCAATTCTAAGTAACTATCTCGTCCCATTAAAATGTTTATATAAATACATCTCTACGTGTATAACTGGGTACACCTAAGAAATTCTAAGAGCATCTCCAGCCATAGCTATTTTAACTCTAAAATAGAGTAAAATACAGTATCTGATAATATAGGCATAATTTTTAATTTAAAAATGGCTCTTTAACTTGTTTTTTTAAATAATTTGTTTTTCTAAAATGAAACACTTATTCATATGAATATATTTATTATTGTTTTTTCTGAAATAGTTTTTAAAATTATTTTAGCTTTAAGAAGGTCCTTTAGAACCCTAGTCTCACTGGCAGGTCTTAAAATACAAAAAGAAACACTGGAAAGCCAGTAAAATCATTCGCAGGCAAGCGGGGAGCAAGGACTGCCCCCGCTTGGCCAATTCTAAAGGGATTAAGATGCCCAACCGATCACAGACTGTTGCGTTGCCATGTATAACTAACTAGGTACACCTAAGCAATTCTAAGTAACTATCTGGTCCCATTAAAATGTGTATATAAATACATCTCTACGTGTATAACTGGGTACACCTAAGAAATTCTAAGAGCATCTCCAGCCATAGCTATTTTAACTCTAAAATAGAGTAAAATACATTATCTGATAACAGAGGCATAATTTTTAATTTAAAAATGGCTCTTTAACTTGTTATTTTTTACCGTAGGTTTTTTTTTTTTAAAATGAAATACACTTATTCATATGAATAGAATTTTTATTTCTTTTGCTGCAATAGTTTTTAAAATTATTTTAGTTTTGAAGGTCCTTTAAAACCCTAGTCTCACTGGCAGGTCTGAAAAATACAAAAAGAAACACTGGCAAGCCAGTAAAATCATTCGCAGGCTAATGGCAAGCGGGGGAGCAAGGACTACCACTGCTTGGCCAATTCTAAAGAGATTAAGATCCCCAGCCGATCACAGACTGTTGCGTTGCCATGTTTAACTAACTAGGTACACCTAAGAAATTTTAAGTAACTATCTGGTCTCATTGAAATGTGTATATAAATACATCCCTACGTGTATAACTGGGTACACCTAAGAAATTCTAAGAGAATCTCCAGCCATAGCTATTTTTAACTCTAAAATAGAGTAAAATACAGTATCTGATAATAGAGGCATAATTTTTAATTTAAAATGGCTCTTTTAACTTGTTTTTTTAAATAATTGGTTTTTCTAAAATGAAACACTTATTCATATGAATATATTTATTATTGGTTTTGATGCAATAGTTTTTTAAAATTATTTTAGCTTTAAGAAGGTCCTTAGAACCCTAGTATCACTGGCAGGTCTGAAAAATACAAAAAGAACCACTGGCAAGCCACTAAAATCATTCGCAGACTAATGGCAAGCGGAGAGCAAGGACTGCCACCGTTTGGCCAATTCTAAAGGGATTAAGATCCCCAGCCGATAACAGCCTGTTGCGTTGCCATGTATAACAAATTAGGTACACCTAAGAAATTCTAAGTAACTATCTGGTTCCATTGAAATGTGTATATAAATACATCCCTACCTGTATAACTGGGTACACCTAAGAAATTCTAAAGCATCTCCAGCCATAGCTATTTTTAACTTATAGAGTAAAATAAAGTATATGATGATAGAGGCATAATTTTTAATTTAAAAATGGCTCTTTAACTTGTTTTTTTTAAATAATTGTTTTTTCTAAAATGAAACACTTATTCATATGAATTTATTTATTATTGTTTTTGCTGCAATAGTTTTTTAAAATGATTTTAGCTTTTAGAAGGTCCTTTAGAACCCTAGTATCACTGGCAGGTTTGAAAATACAAAAAGAAACACTGGCAAGCCAGGTAAATCATTCGCAGGCTAATGGCAAGTGGGGAGCAAGGACCTGCCACCGCTTGGCCAATTCTAAAGGGATTAAGATCCCCCAGTCGATCACAGTCTGTTGCGTTGCCATGTATAACTAACTAGGTACACCTAAGAAATTCTAAGTAACTATTTGGTCCCATTGAAATGTGTATATAAATACATCCCTACTCGATAACTGGGTACACCTAAGAAATTCTAAGAGCATCTCCAGCCCATAGCCATTTTTAACTCTAAAATAGAGTAAAATACAGTATCTGATAATAGATGCATAAATTTTTAATTTAAAAATGGCTCTTTAACTGTTTTTTTTAAATAATTGTTTTTTCTAAATGAAAACACTTATTCATATGAATATATTTATCATTGTTTTTTTGATGCAATAGTTTTTAAAATTATTTTAGCTTTAAGAAGGTCCTTTAGACCCTAGTCTCACTGGCAGGTCTGAAAATACAAAAAGAAACACTGGCAAGCCAGTAAGTAAATCATTCGCAGGCTAATGGCAAGGCGAGGAGGAGAGCAAGGACTGCCCACGTGCTTCGGCCAATTTTAAAGGAGGATAGATCCCCTGCCGGATCAACAGGCTGTGCGGTTGCCAGTATAACTAACTATGTACACCTAAGCAATTCTTAAGTAACTATCTGGTCCCTAATTAAAATGTATAATAATACCATCCTACTTGTATAACTAATACACTAAGAAATTCTAAGAGCATATCACTGCCATAAGCTATTTTAACACTCAAATAGAGTAAATACAGTATCTGATAATAAAGGCATAATTTTTTAATTTAAAATGGCCTCTTTAACTTGTTTTTTTAAATAATTGTTTTTTTCTAAAAGGAAACACTTATTCATATAACTATTATTATGTTGTTTTTTGCTGCAATAGTTTTTAAAATGATTGTAGCTTTTTAGAAGGTCCTTTAGAACCCTAGTATCACTGGCAGGTCTGAAATACAAAAAGAAACACTGGCAAGCAAGTAAAATCATTCGCAGGCTAATGGCAAGCGGAGAGCAAGGACTGCCACCGCTTGGCAATTTTAAAGGGATTACGATCCCCCTGCGGATCACAGGCTTGTTGCGTTGCCATGTATAACTAACTAGGTACACTAAGTAATTCTATGTAACTATCTGGTCCCATTCAAATGTGTATATAAATACATCCCTACGTGATAACTGGGCTACACCTAAGAAATTCTAAGAGCATCTCCAGTCATAGCTATTTTTAACTCTAAAATAGAGTAAAATACAGTATCTTATAATAGAGGCATTAATTTTAATTTAAAAATGGCTCTTTAACTTGTTTTTTTTTAAATAATTGTTTTTTCTAAAATAAAACACTTATTCATATGAATATATTTATTATTGTTTTTGCTGCAATAGTTTTTAAAATATTTCAGCTTTAAGAAGGTCCTTTAGAACCCTAGTCTCACTGGCAGGTCTGAAAAATACAAAAAGAAACACTGGCAAGCCAATTAAATCATTCACAGGCTAATGGCAAGCGAAGAGCAAGGACTGCCACCGCTTGGCCAATTTTAAAGGGATTAAGATCCCCTGCCGATTACAGGCTGTTGCGTTGCCATGTATAACTAACTAGGTACACCTAAGAAATTCAAATTAACTATCTGGTCCCAGTGAAATGTGTATATAAATATATCCCTACGTGTATAACTAGGTACACCTAAGAATTCTAAGAGCATCTCCAGCCATAGCTATTTTTAACTCTAAAATAGAGTAAAATACAGTATCTGATAATAGAGGCATAATTTTTAATTTAAAAATGGCTCTTTAACTTGTTTTTTTAAATAATTGTTTTTTCTAAAAGGAAACACTATTATATGAATATTTATTATTGTTTTGCTGCAATAGTTTTTAAAATGATTTTAGCTTTTAGAAGGTCCTTTAGAACCCTAGTATCACTGGCAGGTCTGAAAAACACAAAAAGAAACACTGGGAAGCCAGTAAAATCATTCGCAGGCTAATGGCAAGCGGAGAGCAAGGACTGCCACCGCTTGGCCAATTTTAAAGGGATTAAGATCCCCAGCCGATCACAGATTGTTGCGTTGCCATGTATAACTAACTAGGTACACCTAAGAAATTCTAAGTAACTATCTGGTCCCATTAAAATGTGTATATAAATACATCCCTACGCGAATAAATGGGTACACCTAAGAAATTCTAAGAGCATCTTGATGTCTTGCATATTTACATGTTTTTAGCTATCATATCTTATGCATTTTTGCTCATTTAGATTAGTCATTAGGCATCTTTAGACTCATTTTGCATTCATAAGTCCCTATTAGGTGTTGGAGCACACTTTGGAGATATTGAAGATGTTTGGGAGTTGTGATGAAAAAGAAGGGTTTAAAGATGAACATGGACAGAGGCCTTAGGAATACCTTCTGATGCTAATATTTGGTGGAGACATGGCATTCTGAGTTAGCTTTCGGGTGTGCTCACCCGGGTTGCTTGACATGCTTCCACTCAATTGATCATAACTCCTCCAATATGGCTCCAAATGTCTTGAAACCACTTCCATT
>JAATWR010000841.1:0-63168 GCA_018703725.1 Brassica juncea
AGTGATCCGAGTCTAGAAAGCACTCCTTCGCGCTTGAATAATTTTTTGGCTCCAATTCAACACCCAATGAAATATCCTAGGATAGCTGCTTGTTAAATTGAATCAACCTAAAGTTTTACTTGTTTCCTACCGTCACTCTTAAAACCAAAACAAAATCTTCTTCTTGCCTTGATTTTGAAACTCATAGAAATAAAGTGTAGACTGGTCCTCTGGATTTGAATCTAAAGTACTATAATCAACTGTTAACTTGGCAGTAGCAAGGATTCATTTTTAGTGTATCAAGTTTTGGCGCCGTTGCGACGGAGACCAGATTTTTTACTCTATTTTTCGGTTTCATATCTAGTCTAAGATATCTAACTCGCTTATATTTCTTTGTTCCAGCTGATGATCCAGTTGCATGACCAGTAGGCATACTCGGAGCAACGCACAAGGACCACTGCATCAGCTTACGAACGAAGAACTAGCGAGATTGGAACGACAGAACCGTCAACAACCTAGACCTACGAACACCAACATGGGTGATCACCAGGATGATCTCACTGCAACAACAGATGCAGCAGATGCAGAAAACCATCCAAGCACAGCAAGCTGCTGCCGAGCAAGCAGCTCTGAACGCTGCGAATCAGCAGAATCAACCGTAGGAGGTTGTTTAGATCGGCCAGAGAAATCTACTGCGTAATCTGCCTACTACGCGATCTGCCATCAACCCTACACCGTGCACTAGGGAAGACTTTGAGATCAAGCCAGCCTTGATAATTCTGGTGCAAAAGAAGATCTTCAATAGACTTCCTGCAGAAATACCGATGGACCACATTGAGCAGTTTGAGAAGATGTGTGGGTTCACTAAAGCGAATGGAGTACCACCAGATTACATCAAGTGTACCATGTTCCCTTTCTCGCTTGATGGGAAGGCTGCTCGCTGGCTAGATTCCCGACCTACTGGATCGCTCACAAACTTGGGAACAAGTCCGATCTGCCTTTTTGAGCCACTTCTACACGAAATCGAAGACGGCAGCTCTGAGACAAAAGATCGCGACCTTCAAACAGCTAGTAGATGATCCTTTCTGCGATGTATGGGAGCGATTCAACGTCTACCGAAGAGAGTGCCCACATCACGGTTTGAGGAACACTATCTGCTTGGAGTGTTCTACGATGGAGTACGTTGGGAGTACAGGAACGCTTTAAACTCAGCCAGTAATGGAGACTTCATGACCCAATCCATTCGAGGTGCCTTCGCACTGATTGAGAACATGGCCTCAAGCTCAGCTGATAATAACCGCGAGACTGATCGCACACAGAAGGTGAACAGCATTGACAACAGCAAGATTGATGAGCTCTCCGCCAAGGTCGATCAGCTGATTAAGAGTAATCAGAACCAGGTCTTCATCATGGAAGAATCCCCTCAGGATAAAGCAACCGCGGAAGCTACATCAGAGGCAGATCAGTCGGCTGAAGATCAGCACGAAGTGAGCTATGTTAATGGGCAAGGATGGCAGTTCAAGAACTATCACCCGAACCCTAACGTGAGGAACAATCCCCACCTGTTCAACAACCCTAAGCCAGACGGTAACACAGAAAACCTCAAGGAAATCAGGGTCAGAACAGTGGATACCAAAGGGGGTATGGAAATCAAGGGAGAAACTATGTCCTCAGCCCGGCTCAGAATGCCCAGTTCCACAACCAGAAACAGCCGGTTAATCATCAGGCTGCACAACCGGCTCAGACTGCTCCGCAGGATGATATGAAGAGTCTTGCATTGATGATGAGCCAACTGCTCCAAGGACAGCAGATCCAAGGAAAAGCACTGAATCAGGTCACAAACGACATCAACACCAGAATGAACCATATGTTCAATGACCTGAGTGCCAAGTACGATAATGTCTCAAGCCATATGAGACAGATGGATATTCAGATTGCTCAGACTGCTGAGAGTGTGAAGAGACAGCAAGGTACTCTTCCTGGAAAAACAGATAACAATCCCAAGGAGTGCAATGCAGTCGCGCTAAGGAGTGGGAAGCAACTGACTGATCTGGACACCAGAAGATTCACATCGACCGAGAAAGGGAAGCAGAAAGAGTCGGATCAACCGCCTGAAGTTGTACCTACAGATGAGGAAGAGGCAGGACAACCTACTGAGATTGTTCCGACTGATGCAGAGCAACCTGTTGGGGCTGTTCCACCGATTGCAGAATCTTCTCCTGCTCGTCAGTATGTACCGAAAGTACCCTACCCTGTTCCAGCTAAGGTTACGCGCAAGGATAAGGAGGAGATGAAGTGCAGAAAAATGTTGGAAGACCTAACAGTCAGACTTCCTCTGATGAGTGCGATCCAGATGATACCATCCATGCGTAGTTTTGTGAAGGGACTGATCTCTGGGAAGATATCTGATGACAGCGAGTTCATGATCGTCTCTAAAGAGTGCAGCGCAGTGCTCCAGAACAAAAGGATCAAGAAACTGGGTGATCCGGGAAAATTTGTCCTCTCAGTCCAGATAGGGAAAACAATCTTCTCATGCTCACTCGTCGATCTAGGATCAAGCATAAACCTCATGCCATACTCTGTGGCTAAGCGCCTTGGATACACGGATTTCAAGCCTACCAGGATGTCCCTAGTGTTTGCTGATCGATCTGTGAAGTCTCCGGTTGGAATCCTTGAAGATCTCCAAGTTCTGGTTGGGAACACACTGGTCCCTGCCGATTTCGTTGTTCTGGAACTCGAGGAAGAATCAAAAGATCCCCTGATCCTGGGCAGACCATTTCTGTGCACTGTGGGAGTTATCATAGACGTTCGGCAAGGGAAAATTGATCTCCATCTTGGAGACATTGTGATGAAGTTTGAGATGAATCAGATGCTTAAGAAACCGATGCTGGATGGAAAAACTTTCACTGTCCAAGAAGAGAGCGATCCGCTAGAACCGCATGAGGGAATGATTGAGGAGATTCTCACCGATGACCCTCTTGAACTCGCCTTAATCAGAGCTGAAGCCGAGCAGATATTAGAAAGTATTGATGTGAATTCCTATGCCAAGGTTTTAGATTCAGCCAGGAGTATGGAAAAGATAGTGGCAAATCTAAGTCTGGGGGGAGAACAGCGAGCTCAGCAAACCAGCTGGAACAACCGCGTCTCAGAACCCGTATGTTTCGGCAGCTCAGACCGATGACTCATGGAGCGAGATGAAGGCTCCAAAGGTAGAGCTCAAATCCCTTCCCAAGGGACTCATGTATGCATTCCTTGGACCCAATTCCACATATCCTGTCATAGTGAATGCCGACCTGAACAATTCCGAGACTGCTCTGCTTTTATGTGAACTTAGAAAATATCGTAAGGCATTAGGATATTCTCTAGCTGACATACCTGGCATTTCACCTGATCTGTGTATGCATAGAATACACCTGGAAGATGAATCGATGACTTCTGTAGAACATCAGAGGAGGTTAAACCCAAATCAAAAAGATGTTGTAAAAAAAGAGATAATGAAACTTCTAGAAGCTTGTGTAATCTATGCGATCTCTGATAGTAAGTGGGTTAGCCCTGTTTATGTAGTACCTAAGAAAGGTGGGATCACTGTTATAACAAATGAAAAGAATGAACTAATCCCTACTAGAACAGATACTGATCATCGCATGTGCATTGATTTCCGTAAACTGAATGCTGCGACTCGCAAGGATCACTTCCCACTTCCTTTCATTGATCAGATGCTTGAAAGATTGGCTAACCACCCTTACTATTGCTTTTTAGATGGTTATTCAGGTTTCTTTCAGATCCCCATCCACCCAGACGATCAGGAGAAGACGACGTTCACATGCCCATATGGAACATACGCATACAGGAGGATGCCCTTCGGTTTGTGCAATGCTCCAGCGACCTTCCAACGCTGCATGATGTCGATTTTCACTGACCTAATCGAAGACATAATGGAAGTTTTCATGGACGATTTCAGCGTCTATGGAAGCTCCTTTCATGTCTGTTTGTCAAATTTGTGCAGGGTTCTGAAGCGATGCGAAGATAAGCATCTGGTGCTGAACTGGGAGAAATGCCACTTCATGGTCAGAGATGGGATTGTTCTGGGGCATAAGATATCAGAGAAAGGCATCGAGGTGGACAAAGCAAAGATCGAGGTCATGATGAGTCTGCAGCCACCAACTTCCGTAAAGGGAATTAGGAGTTTCCTGGGACACGCTGGTTTCTATAGAAGGTTCATCCAGGACTTCTCGAAAATTGCAAGGCCACTCACTCGGCTGCTCTGCAAAGACGCCCAGTTCGCCTTTGACAGCGACTGTCTAGCCGCGTTCCACACGATCAAGGGAGCTCTAGTCAGTGCACCGATTGTTCAACCCCCAGACTGGAATCTTCCTTTTGAGATCATGACAGACGCGAGTGACGTTGCAGTAGGAGCAGTTCTTGGACAGCGGAAAGACAAGAAGCTGCACGTGATATACTATGCTAGCAGAACTATGGATGAAGCTCAGTGTCGTTATGCAACCACAGAAAAGGAGCTACTTGCCATCGTGTTTGCATTTGAGAAATTCAGATCCTACCTATTCGGATCAAAGGTGATCGTGCACACAGACCACGCAGCTCTGAAGTACCTGCTCACGAAGAAGGATGCTAAACCGCGGCTCTTAAGATGGATTCTTTTGCTCCAAGAATTCGATCTAGAGATAATAGACAAGAAGGGAGTTGACAATGGAGTGGCAGATCATCTTTATCGAATGAAGGTGTCAGATGAGACAGCTCTTGACGAGGAACAACCAATGGAATATGTCAACGCGGTTGGTCTGTGCAACACAGAATAGTCATTACCTGTCAGCAAGGACTGTTCCCGTGTAGACAAAGCATTCGCTGCAGTGATCCAGAAGCAGTACCCGAATCTTCCATGGTTTCCTGAGATTGCCAACTTCCTAGCAGCTGAGAAGGAGACTTTGAGGTTCACAGGGAATGAGAAGAGAAAATTTCTAAGGGAAGCAAGGCACTACTTTTGGGATGAGCCATACTTGTATCGGCAGGGCAAGGATGGGATCTTCAGAAGGTGTGTTCCAGAAGATGATATTCCAGGAATCCTTCATCACTGTCACGGTTCGTCCTATGCTGGTCACTTTGCCACCTTCAAAACAGTTTCCAAGATCCTCCAAGCCGGTTTTTGGTGGCCTACTATGTTCAGGGATGCCCACGCTTTCATATCACGATGCAACGCATGCCAGAGGATGGGGAGTATAAGCAAGAAGAATGAGATGCCTCAGAAATACATCTTGGAAGTAGAAGTGTTTGACTGCTGGGGGATCGACTTCATGGGACCGTTCCCAATTTCTCACAAGAATGAGTACATCTTGGTTGCCGTGGACTATGTTTCTAAGTGGGTAGAAGCGATTGCTAGCCCAACCAATGATGCACGTGTTGTAACCAAAATGTTTACCTCCATCATCTTTCCAAGATTTGGAGTGCCTAGAGTGGTTATAAGCGATGGTGGAACTCATTTCATCAACAAGGTGTTCTAAGGATTGCTGAGCAAAAATGGCGTGAAACACAAGGTTGCAACCACCTATCATCCCCAAACGAGTGGCCAAGTGGAAGTTTCCAACAGAGAGATCAAGAACATCCTGCAGAAAACAGTCAATACCACCCGTAAGGACTGGTCCCTCAAGCTTGACGATGCTCTCTGGGCATACAGAACTGCCTACAAAACCCCATTAGGGACCACTCCCTATCATTTGATCTATGGCCAGGCATGCCACCTACCCGTGGAGCTAGAGTACAAGGCAGCTTGGGCTGTGAAACTGCTCAACTTCGACATCAAACCCGCCAAGGAGAGGCGGACGATTCAGATCCACGAGTTAGAAGAGATTAGGCATCTGGCCTATGAGAGCTCTAAGATCTACAAGGAAAAGACCAAGGCATTCCATGACAAATGGATCATCAGCAGAAGCTTTGCTCCGAATGATCAGGTCTTACTCTTCAACTCTCGGGTTAAGCTGTTCCCTGGAAAGCTTAAATCCAGATGGTCTGGACCTTTCACCAAAAAGGAGGTTCGCCCCTATGGAGCTGTTGTGTTGCTGGACACAAGAGGTGGAGAATTTGTTGTTAATGGTCAGCGCCCCAAGCCATATCTTGCTGACACAACAATCGCTGAAGGTGTAGAGATACCCTTAAGCGATCCCCCTCAAGCCTAATCGGCTCACTGAAGTCAAGCTAGTGACAGAAAACAAGCGCTTGGTGGTAGGCAACCCACTGGTGAGTGTAAATATTGTTTCTTTATGTTTTTATCTCTTTAGAAACTGACTTGCAGGAAGAAAAACAAGAAAATTCGAGACCTTGTCAGGAGAACACTCCGGCGCTTGTTCCGCAGATTGTTCCCAGATAAGTACTCGACCCCAAAAAAATATGAGGAAGGGGAAGCGGTTAGGTTGGTCTATTTAAGACCCACTCACTCCACTTTCCCACTATCTCTCTCGCCGCAAACTACTCTCAAGAACCCTAAAATCGCAATCATCTCCTCTTTGATTTCATCTTGTCGATTTTTGGTTCTCACCTCTTGGATTCCCTCGAGATCGGTTTGATTTTGCAGGAACAAACAATCCAGTCAAGGTAACCGCTCAAAACTCCTCCCCCATCGCGCATGGAATCCGCGATTGTGGAGTATCTCATTGGTTTCTCTTATCCCTTTTGCTTGAGTTTTTGGACCTAGATTGTAGTTATCAGTTTCAATCTTGCTACTAGGATCAAAATTGTGCTAATTGAAATAGGATAAGAGCCGATTGTTGGATTTGGTGTCTTGCCCTCTTGAGCGATTGAATTGTAGTGATTGACTAGGGTTGGAAGCTTGTAGGTTGTTTAGAAATCGATGGACTTGAGTAAATTTGAAAGATTGGAATGCTCCATCGATTCTAGAACAACCATTGAACGGTGCTGATATGAAGAATTGTTTCTATTTTGCAGATGCCTCCACGCACTAGGTACACTTCGGCACCCAGGCCCTCTAAGAGCTCCCGCGGAGCTGCCGCACCCCCTCTAAGAGCAATCGCTCCATCCTCTTACCCATGGCCGAATAAGGTTGAAGGTCAACCGATTGATGTCAACGACCCATTCCTCCTTGACTACAATTGTGAGGATTGGGACAAGGAGTCCGCAGCAAGGTACAACCGGCTTCTCGCTGCAGAGATCTTGCCCACACGCTTTGCACATGCGGAGACGCTAGCTGCCCTTGGTCTCGACACAGACGTGTTTGATGCACTGCAAGCGACGGGCATTGCTCCTCTCTGCTACAAAGCACAGGTTCTCTACCCAGATCTGGTCCGGCAAGTGCTCGCAACAGCCCAGATCAGTTACCAGAACCCTACCGCACCGACGTACAAGAACTGCTCCTTCTCTTTCATGGCTGACGGCAAGTTCTGCTCCATCACCTTCCATGATCTCAACGAGCTGTACGAGATCGCAGACACGCCTAAGGAGGTATCCATTGAGAAGAAGTTCACACCGAAAAACGCCTTTTGGGACCTCATCGCAGCCGGCCAATTCCCTTCTCGCAAAGCCTATCAGTCGCAGATCCGGAACCCTACTCTGAGGATCATCGCTAAGATTGTCTCGAACATCCTGTTTGCAAAGGAGTACACTTCTAAGGTTACTAATAGAGAGCTGCAGGTGTTGTTCACAGGAGTTGAGGACGAGATGCGCAGGGACAAGCTCATACCCATTCAGCCCGTAAAAACAAACCCAGGGTATCATCTCATCTCCATGTTCTATGAGCGGAGAGACTCTTTGCTCCGAACAGACGACAAGAAGGATCGCTGTGGCAGCCTGCTCACTCCCCTGTTCCAGCACTTCAACATCAACCTCGGCTCCTACACAGTCATCTATGAGTTTGAGTACATTGACGCTGCTTACCTGGTCACTGTTGGTGTCAAAATCGGTCGCGACGGAATCAATGACTGAAAGTCTCTAGAAAGTATTTCTTGAAACAAAAAGTCTCGGATAATTTCTAAAAGGAGTTATACGAGATTTTCTCAAATTAGAATATCCACTCTCTGTGAGATCGGAAGACTACGGGCGTGCGTGGACGAGAATTCCCGGAAAGATCGGTCCGCTCGCCCAACGACATCAAGATTCGATCACCACAAAAACCCTAAACATAAAAGAATCTGCCTCGAAACTTCAAAGAGGTCGTTCTCTCAAACCGTGAGGAACCAGAAAACGATCAAGATATCAAATCGAAGCCCTCGCCGAGATCTACAGCCTGGCGCCGGCGGCACCCCGTCCTGGCGCCGGCGGCACGCGCCACGCAGGCCGGACTGGCGCCGGCGGCACCCGACACGCGGGCTGGCCTGGCGCCGGCGGCACCCGTGACGCGGGCCGGCCTGGCGCCGGCGGCACCCGTCCTGGCGCCGGCGGCAACCCGTCGCACGGGCTGGCCTGGCGCCGGCGGCACCCCGGCCTGGCGCCGGCGGCACGCGGGACGCGGGCTGGCCTGGCGCCGGCGGCACCCCGGACTGGCGCCGGCGGCACGCGGGACGCAGGCTGGCTGCGCCGGCGGCACCCCCTGGCGCCGGCGGTCACCCCGGCCTGGCGCCGGCGGCACGGGACGCGGGCTGGCCTGGCGGGGGCACCCGGCTGGCGCCGGCGGCACGCGGGACGAGGGCTGGCCTGGCGCCGGCGGCACCCGGCTGGCGCTGGCGGCACGCGGGACGGGGCTGCCTGGCGCCGGCGGACCCACCGGCCTGGCGCCGGCGGCAGCGGGACGCGGGCTGGCCTGCGGCCGGCGGCACGCGGGAGCGGGCTGGCCTGGCGCCGGCGGCACCCCGGCCTGGCGCCGGCGGCACGCGGGACGCGGGCTGGCCTGCGCGGCGGCACCCCGGCCTGGCGCCGGCGCACGCGGGACGCGGGCTGGCCTGGCGCCGGCGGCACGGCCTGGCGCCGGCGGCACCCGTCACGCGGGCCGGCCTGGCGCCGGCGGCACGCGGGACGCGGCTGGCTGGCGCGGCGGGCACGCGGGACGCGGGCTGGCTGGCGCCCGCGGGACCCGCCTGGCGCGGCGGCACCCGGCCTGGCGCCGGCGGCACCGTCGCGCGGGTCGGCCCGGCGTCGGTCCGCGACCCTCGTCCCGGTCTCGGTCCTATCGTGCCCGGTTCATTCCCGCCTTAGCTTGTTTGGATCAGCCCTCGTGAGTTTGGTCCGATCAGGCTATGGTGGTTTACCCGATTCCACGAGACATCGGATAAACATCAAGCCATCGAAAGATAGCGGAAAACTCGGAGATAATTACAAAGACCGACGAAAATGGAACATTTCCGGAAAGGATAAGCTTGGGCCCAAAGGCGAGGCCCATCACCCCAAGGCAAACCGACCTAGAGGTGGGTATATAAGGAGAGCAAGAGCAGAGGAGAAAGGTATCCAAAAAAGATCCGAAAATCCTAGATTGGAGACTTAGAGCATCCTGCTAGCTTAGAGAACTTAGAACTTAGGCGGTTAGGCCAGCGAGGCAGGACTCAGAACGTCTGGCCGCCTCTCGTTCTAGTTTTATCTTCTCCGCAGACCCCTGTTCCTCTCGGAAGGATCTAACTATACTTCTACTCAGAGCTCCGCACATAGAAACCGTAGGCATTATCTTCGACATGCCCGCTTCTATGACCAACGCTCATATTAGACGAACCAGGCCCTAGAACGTCTGGTCGCCTCCTGCTCGCAAATCTCCGCTCCTCTCGGAAGGATCGGACAATTCTTTTACTTAAGAGCTCCGCACATAGAAACCCTAGGCGTTATCTTCGACATGCCTGTTTCTATGACAAACGCTCATACTAGACGAACCCGCCCAGACGGTTCGATCTCTTGTTCAATTCTTTCTAACTGAACTACGTCCGACTTGATCCTCGAAATGGGTACGTAGGCAGCCTTTCTTAAGGTCCAGTCTCAAATCTTAACAAATCTTTTTCCGCATTTATTCGGTCACTTGTCGTTGGCTGTCGCAGAGAATCCGGACCTTCAAGGAAAGTCGGGTTAACTTGGCTTTCCTCCGCAATCTTATTCATTAAAATTGACGGTGTGAATTTCGGTTCCCACAGTTTGGCGCTAGAAGGAGGGGGGGACGGATTACTCTTACTCATACGGCCGCAAAGCGCTTGATCGAACCAATGTCCAGAATTATGAAAGAAAAAGCTGCAGTTTGCGTCAACGATGGTAAAACAACTCCAGCAGCGACTGTTCCTATGGCCAACGCTTACGCAAACGCCACGGTGCTCAAGCAAATCAAAAACCTAGCCGCGGCTTTCCGCCACAGAAAGAGCACAAAAACGAGCTCGCAATTTCTCTATCTAAACAGAAAGGGCAACGATAAAATCTGTCAAACCCCAAAAATTCGTCTTGTTACCAAGTTAGAGAAATCGCAACGAGCAAGGTTTCTACGAAAAACGTTTCTTTCGAGAACCTCTCGGAAAAATAAAACTTATTCTCCTCGAAACCTTGGGGAAACCCTATATTACTCGTGGAAGAGAAGCACGGCAAATCGGTTCACCGATTCCCACTGCCATACTTCTTACAAACAACTCTCGAGGAACAAACGGGAAAACGAAAGGAGGTCGGAGCTTGATCTTACTAGGACGACTTGCCATAAGGTAAGATCAGTCTTCCCAGTTCGCCTTAGTAAGAGCCCACTTTGTTCTCTTTTATGTTTAGGTCAAAATGGCTTTCGTTTCGTCTCAATCGGAGTTTCCGTTGAGATTTTACGAAGGGAACAAAATCACTCTCCCGGCCACCTCGCCTGTGGACGAGAACAACCATCACCAAGGTCACCTCGCCTGTGGAAACCTCACTTTGCTCTTGTTGGGGTCAAAAACGGTTATCTCATAATCTACGGCTAAAGACCTTCCCAAAACTCAAAAGATTTCCCGCAAACGACTGACGAGGGAAAGATCGAACAACGAAAAAACCCACAGACGGCAAGACGGCCTGGCACCGGCGGCACGCGGGACGCGGGCTGGCCTGGCGCCGGCAGCACCCCGGCCTGGCGCCGGCGGCACGCGGGACGCGGGCTGGCCTGGCGCCGGCGGCACCCCGGCCTGGCGCCGGCGGCACACGGGACGCGGGCTGGCCTGGCGCCGGCGGCACCCGGCCTGGCGCAGGCGGCACGCGGACGCGGCTGGCCTGGCGCCGGCGAACCCCGGCCTGGCCCGGCGTCACGCGGGACTGGCTGCCTGGCGCCGCGGCACCCGGCCTGGCGCCTGCGGCACGCGGGACGTGGCTGGCCTGGCTGCCGGCGGCAACCCGCCTGGCGCCGGCGGCCACGCGGGACCGGGCTGGCCTGGCGCGTCGTCACCCTCGGCCTGGCCGCCGGCGGCACGCGGGACGCGGGTTGGCCTGGCCGCCGGCGGCACGCGGGACGCGGGCCTGGCCTGGCGCTGGCGGCACCCCGGCCTGGCGCCGGCGGCACGCGGGACGCGGGCTGGCCTGGCGGCCGGCGGCAACCCCGGCCTGGCGTCGGCGGCACGCGGGACGCGGGCTGGCCTGGCGCCGCGGCACGCGGGACGCGGGCCGGCCTGGCGCCGGCGGCACGCGGGACGCGGCTGGCCCTGGCGCCGGCGGCCGCGGGACGCGGGCTGGCCTGGCGCCGGCGGCACCCCGGCCTGGCGCCGGTCGACGGTCCTCGTCCTGGTCTCGGTCCCATCGTGCTCGGTCCGATCCCCTCTTGGCTTGTTCGGATCAATCTTCGTGAGTTTGGTACGATCACGGTTATTCTAAACACCAATCGTCTCGACTATACGAGGAAATGGGATTCCTTCGGAAATGACGAAACCTTCAAAAGACTATTTTCTCGAAAAATTTCGTAAAGGTTTTAATTCTTTGTAGGACAGGAACAAAAACGTCTTGAAACACTGCCGTAGAATTTAGGGAACTTAGGACCTAGGTGGATAGTCTAGCAAGCTAAGTCTTAGGCAAAATTTCCAGTCTTGTTCCATCATTCCTTGATTGTCCAGGCAGAACATGCAAACCGATCTAGTCTCTCAAAAAACCGAGAAACGATCGCCACGCGTTCTAAAAGCATACTCATCCCGCTTCCTAAAAGAAAGAAAAAACGTACACAAGCCTTCGGAAGAACGGCTAACCCGTTTTCTTTCGTAAAAAGAAAAGGGAAGTAGGTACGTATACTATATCCGTGTAATCCCATCTTCGAAAACTTTTTGCTTCAGCATCAAGACAACGCTTTTGACAAAGCAAAACTCTCGCAGCAATAAGATTCGTCTAAAAAACGCTAACGGCATAGCCCAACCGTTACAAACATAGTCTTGAAAACTCTACGTCGCTCTCGTCGCAAACTCGCGACTAGAAACGTGTACCAACGTCGGACTAATAGCACGACGGTGAACTACGAAAATAACGAAATAACCTTCGGTAAAACTCCATAAGTAGTTCGAAGCAGCTTTCGTCCAAAGGTCGAAATCATAGCGGAAACATCTCCCGTGTAATCCGCGGAAACATCGCTACTTTAACAATCTGCGATTTTTTATCTCCATGAAACCGGTCATCCATTACTTTCGTATAACAAAAAAATTTTATACGAACCATTCATCGTGTAACTGAAACCTAAAGTGGAAGATCGTTTCTAAAAGCCATCAGCCGTAACTCAGAAAACTCCACTATGCTTGGCATGTCTATCTCAGCAAACGCTATTTGGCCCTAGGCCAACTACGCCCTTCCGTAAAGCCCGGACCTGAATTTGGCATCCCCATTAAGGACAATCGTAAACTAACATGACCTTAATAAGGGTCATGGGCTGATCGTTTACCAACAACTTCCTTGGCGGTACGGCTGAATCAAGCCTCCATGCCAATCCAAAGCTACTGAGCGAGCACCGCTCCAATCACTTAACGGCTAAAAACAACAATCCACGATTTGTTCATAGAACGCCAAGTGACTATTACGCAAGCAATTTGTCGCATAACCCAGAATCGGAAATCATACGATAAACTCTTCATACCAAAACTCAGTCCTAACAACCATATGGTTAACGGAAGATTTAAACTCATCGTCAATCGATTAAGTTCTATACGCCCGTAAACACGGCATGAAAAGAAACACTCGTGACAAGGCTCCAAGAGTTATACGAGCCATTCTTAATATATACAAACAAATCCCGGAAGGCCAACACTTCACGAAGCACTGTGAATGTAGACGCTTCTCCCTGGGTCGAACTTACGCGACCTCTTGGTCCTGCGTCTAAACCGAAACAACAGTTTCTGGCTGCGAACATTCGCAAAACATCTCCAAAGCCCGCGAACATTTCAACCACGAAATGCGGCACAAGGGAAACTCGACCTTCAGCACTGCGAGACGTCGCTAACGCTCGAAGGACATTCTTTTCCTCAAAACGTTCCAGACGAAATCCTCGTCTCTAAAACTCAAAACATACAAACACACCTCTAAACGGTAACATGCCTCTAAACTGGCATCATTTCGTTGTTGCTGATCACAACAAACGAACTCTAACGTCCTAAACAGACAAATAGCCGCCCTTCAAGGGGTAGGCTCTCTTGCATCCGACAAGGATAAACATAGCGCGCTATACAAGAAATCCAAAATTTTGGTCTAGCTCTTCGTAAAGGAAGTAGCTCGACTCACGCCCAGACAAATCATATAAGCCGACAACAATTCGCGGATTTTAAACGGTACGAGTCAGGTTAAAATCGCAAACAGGCAAAACGAAAGCCGATTTGTCATCGCAAAGCCTCAGTCCGAGAGTAAACCTAGGTCTTGCCCTAAACCCAGCCACGCTGGATCTTGACATCTCACAGACATAGTATGGTATACGAGATCCAAAAATTTGTCTCTTCACTTAAGCCTATTCGTTTCACGAACTTTCCGCGTAAATCGGTAAACCGCGGAAAATCTCGCTTTATGCAAACAATAGGTACGGTGATCATCAGGGAACTAGGAATGAGACGACAACTCACACCCTCTTTCTCATACTTCGAAAAAACTGAAGTTCATAAATAATCGAAAAACAAATACATCAACAGCATCATGCTCGAAAGTCTCTCATGACACATAACCAGACCATATAAGTCTCGCCGGAAAACAGATCACAAGGGTCTTAAACTCCAAAACGAACTACGGAAGGCTTGATCCCTACACCAAGGGTACGTAGGCAGCCTTCGAAAGGCGCAGCCCCAATCTTACCACTTTCAACGGAGCCTTTCAACCATTGATTCCGCCTATCTTACCTGACACGTCTTATCGCTCGCAAGAACATCACGAACGTTCTAACGAGCTGGGGGGCTAACTGTTGGTGTCAAAATCGGTCGCGACGGAATCAATGACTGAAAGTCTCTAGAAAGTATTTCTTGAAACAAAAAGTCTCGGATAATTTCTAAAAGGAGTTATACGAGATTTTCTCAAATTAGAATATCCACTCTCTGTGAGATCGGAAGACTACGGGCGTGCGTGGACGAGAATTCCCGGAAAGATCGGTCCGCTCGCCCAACGACATCAAGATTCGATCACCACAAAAACCCTAAACATAAAAGAATCTGCCTCGAAACTTCGAAGAGGTCGTTCTCTCAAACCGTGAGGAACCAGAAAACGATCAAGATATCAAATCGAAGCCCTCGCCGAGATCTACAGCCTAGCGCCGGCGGCACCCCGGCCTGGCGCCGGCGGCACGCGCCACGCAGGCCGGACTGGCGCCGGCGGCACCCGACACGCGGGCTGGCCTGGCGCCGGCGGCACCCGTGACGCGGGCCGGCCTGGCGCCGGCGGCACCGTCCTGGCGCCGGGGCACCCGTCGCACGGGCTGGCCTGGCGCCGGCGGCACCCCGGCCTGGGCGGCAGCGGGACGCGGGCTGGCCTGGCGCCGGCGGCACCCGGACTGGCGCCGGCGGCACGCGGGACGCAGGCTGGCCTGGCGCGGCGGCACCCGGCCTGGCGCCGAGCGGCACGCGGGACGCGGGCTGGCCTGGCGCCGGCGGCACGCGGGACGCGGGCTGGCCTGGCGCCGGCGGCACACCCGGCCTGGCGCCGGCGGCACGGGACGCGGGCTGGCCTGCGCCGGCGGCCACCGGCTGGCGCGGCGGCACGCGGGACGCGGGCTGGCCTGGCGCCGGCGGCACCCGGCCTGCGATGGCGGCAGCGGGACGGGGCTGGCCTGCGGCGGAGACACGGGGCCTGGCGCCGGCGGCACGCGGGAGCGGGCGGGCCTGGCGCGGCGGCACCCCGGCCTGGCGCCGGCGGCACGCGGGACCGGCTGGCTGGCGCCGGCGGCCCCCGGCTGGCGGCGGCGGGCGGGGACGGGGCCTGGCGCCGGGGCACCGGCCTGGCGCCGGCGCACGCGGGACTCGGGCTGGCGCGCGCCGGCGGCCACCCCGGCCTGGCGCGCGGCGGGACCTCACGCGGGCGGGGCCGGCCCTGGGGCACGGGGCGGGATGGCCTGGCTCCGGCGACGGAGCGGGACGCGGGTGGCCTGGCGCGGCGGCACACGCCTGGCCCCGGCACCCCGGCCCGGCGCGCGGCACCCGTCGCGGGGTCGGCCCGGCGTCGGTGCCGCGACCCCCTCGTCCCGGTCTCGGTTCCTATCGTGCCCGGTTCATTCCCGCCTTAGCTTGTTTGGATCAGCCCTCGTGAGTTTGGTCCGATCAGGCTATGGTGGTTTACCCGATTCCACGAGACATCGGATAAACATCAAGCCATCGAAAGATAGCGGAAAACTCGGAGATAATTACAAAGACCGACGAAAATGGAACATTTCCGGAAAGGATAAGCTTGGGCCCAAAGGCGAGGCCCATCACCCCAAGGCAAACCGACCTAGAGGTGGGTATATAAGGAGAGCAAGAGCAGAGGAGAAAGGTATCCAAAAAAGATCCGAAAATCCTAGATTGGAGACTTAGAGCATCCTGCTAGCTTAGAGAACTTAGAACTTAGGCGGTTAGGCCAGCGAGGCAGGACTCAGAACGTCTGGCCGCCTCTCGTTCTAGTTTTATCTTCTCCGCAGACCCCTGTTCCTCTCGGAAGGATCTAACTATACTTCTACTCAGAGCTCCGCACATAGAAACCGTAGGCATTATCTTCGACATGCCCGCTTCTATGACCAACGCTCATATTAGACGAACCAGGCCCTAGAACGTCTGGTCGCCTCCTGCTCGCAAATCTCCGCTCCTCTCGGAAGGATCGGACAATTCTTTTACTTAAGAGCTCCGCACATAGAAACCCTAGGCGTTATCTTCGACATGCCTGTTTCTATGACAAACGCTCATACTAGACGAACCCGCCCAGACGGTTCGATCTCTTGTTCAATTCTTTCTAACTGAACTACGTCCGACTTGATCCTCGAAAGGGGTACGTAGGCAGCCTTTCTTAAGGTCCAGTCTCAAATCTTAACAAATCTTTTTCCGCATTTATTCGGTCACTTGTCGTTGGCTGTCGCAGAGAATCCGGACCTTCAAGGAAAGTCGGGTTAACTTGGCTTTCCTCCGCAATCTTATTCATTAAAATTGACGGTGTGAATTTCGGTTCCCACACTTTGCTCCGAACAGACGACAAGAAGGATCGCTGTGGCAGCCTGCTCACTCCCCTGTTCCAGCACTTCAACATCAACCTCGGCTCCTACACAGTCATCTATGAGTTTGAGTACATTGACGCTGCTTACCTGGTCACCTGCCACATTTTGCGCGATGAGAGCACCTACAAGTTCGCTGACAAGGAAGGGAACCCTCTGTTCTGCAAGCTACCTCTTCCAGGGCTCACATACTTCACGACTTCAGCGAACATTGTGTTCCTGCCCGATCCAGAGTACTTATGCGAGGATCCCCGTGCGCCAGTTCCAGATACAGACATGGACGATGTGGAGGATGTGACTCTAAATGCTGATGAAGAGTACAACCTGGAGGACCTCGCTGATGTCACAGACGACCATGCCTACAGACGCTGGATGGTCGATTCCCAGAAGAAGAACAACAGCCTCTTGAAGAGGATCCTTAGGGGAATCACGGGCGGCTGCATTAGAGGCCAAGGAGAGCAGACACAGCAGAGAACAAGGCGCCCATGCAAGGAACGAGTCGGCACCTCAGCTGGAGGAGAGAGACTTCCGAGGAACAGGAGGACAGCTGGTCACTCCGGCAGCGGCGATTCGGACTGAGTCCGAAAGGACTACTTCTATCCCTTGTCCTATCCATATGAACCATTTATTTTCATGTTATTTGTTTCTGTTTGGTGTGTTTTAGCTTCCACTGATTTATTTTCACAACCAGGGATGGTGTGAAGTAAGTCTGGGGGAGCAATTGTCCTTGTGTCCTTTTAATGCTTTTATCGAGTCAGTCTTTAGGATCGAGTCAGTCAAAACTATTGTGGGAATCTGGATCTTATTTTGTGATGATCTTTTAACCACCTCGTGCTTTGACCTTCTTATTCAGTGACCTTAGCAGTGATGAACGACCCACACATGGACCTGGAACACCCTGACTTATCTCATTTGACACTCGAGAAGTTCTATACCGATCAGGTTACACTGGGTAGACTTAACTCTACTTTACCTGAACCTAATCCGGACTTTAATTCTTCTTGTTATGGGCACTAGATCAGGGGAGAATGAGACTTACACTCAGGACTTCTTATCCTTTTTTATCACTCTTGCTGTTCCTGAGTGGCTAGTTCATCTTTACCTAGTTCCCACCGTGTATCCTAACCTTTTGTTCCATCCTCATGCAATTGCTTTAGTACTTTATGTGCAGATATGTGCAAAAAAGTCGGAGAGGAAAGGATCGACACAGTTCTTACTCATTAATGCTCACATATTCAGTAAAGGGGGAACACGGCAGACAAGAGAACAATCAGTGAGAGTGTCCCGATACCAGAAAGAACAATGAAGGACGGGAGTGGTTAGAATGAACCAGGTTGAATCACCAGTGGCATCACGTACATCACTTGTTACCTCCTTCCTCGTCACCCCATCATCTTGTATTTGCTTAAAAAAAAAAAAAAAAAAAAAAAAAAAAAAAAAAAAAAGAAAGAAAAAGAAAGTCTTTATTTTTGTTGTTTGCTGGTGACGAGAAGGGGAAGAATCTATAATGCATGCCACTGAGGAAGTTGAGAAAGCAATGGTGGTTCCAGCGAAGTGTTCTGAAGGGAAATTGATTCGCGCAGAGCAGTCTTATGATCGATCTAATCCGAGAGCAGTCCGACTAGCAGAGATGAGTAAGGGTTGTGGACATCAATGGAGCCGTCCTCTCACGACCATTTTGTGCGATATCCTGCATCCACTCTTGATAACCCCTAAACACTCTTGAGCTCCACCATAAAAGTTAGCCTGTTTTATGCCTAGCCAGTTCTCCCTGAGTAGAGCCTATGATAAGAAGCTCACGCTAATCTTAATTGAGCATAAGGAGTTTTGTCTCGAAAGTGTTGCCTTTTCAGGTTGAGATGTAGAGTAAGGAGCCGATCTTCGAACAGCGATCAGGAGGTTCCCAGTAAGTGTGTGTGGTCCTAATCTACAGCTTGTATGGTTCAGAGATTTGTGGTAAGAGTATGGTTGCTGAGAATAAGCGAGTTCCCATACTTTCAAACCTTTCTCCCTGTTCTTGATACTTGCCTTGTTCGAGGACAAACAAGGATCTAAGTCTGGGGGAATTGATATATAGTATTTTTCACATCATTGTATATATGTTTTCATTTGATTCGAGTCTCTAAACCATGTCAGTCTAGTCCTTTTTGATCTTTTACAGGTCTGGAGTTGGTAGAAGAGTGAAGAGAAGGTGCATGAAGAGAAGACGTCTTTTTGGAGCAATCCTGCGGAGAACACTTAAGAAGAACAGTCCCGAGACTGTTCTCAAGCGGAACAAGCAGACGGAGTGATCCCGAGGTTGTTCCCGACGAATAAGGGAACTCCTATTTCGGGAATTGAAGCCCTGTTGCCCTAATCTCCTTTCTACATATTGGCGCCTCCATATAAAAACGCCATCTATCCTATTTTATTTTCTTACGCTAGTTTTTTTACAAGAGAATCTTTAGCTTTTGCGATCTGCAACTTGTAAGGGAGAAGAATCCATCATCTCATGGAGAAGATCATCTGAACCCTTTTGTTTCTACCCTTGTTCTTATGCAATATTATTCAGGAATTATGTCTTTGATTGTTTGCATCATGATCGAGTAGTGACCTAGCTCGCCTAAGGTTTTTAGGGTGTTGAGACATGAGCTAAACATAGATAAGCGATTTCAATTAATTCTTCATTCATACTGTTCTTAATGCTTTTATTAATCTGATCACTTATTGTTAGATCCTAAGTTCATCACCTAGTTAACCACTTAGGAGATAACTTGACTTGTATTGAATGAGCTTAATATCCCTAATCAGCGAAAGTAGATATTAGGGTAGTAAGTGAACTGATCGGGCTTGTCCTCCAAGCTTGCAATCGATTCTCATCTCAACGACAGTTAGATGGTGAGATCGATCTGCAAAGAGATCACAACCACGACAAAGGGGTGTTCCAGCTGAGTGATCCGAGTTCTAGAAAGCACTCCTTCGCGCTTGAATAATTGTTTGGCTCCAATTCAACACCCAATGAAATACCCTAGGCTAGCTGCTTGTTAAATTGAATCAACCTAAAGTTTTACTTGTTTCCTATCGTCACTCTTAAAACCAAAACTAAATCTTCTTCTTAGCTTGATTTTGAAACTCATAGAAATAAAGTGTAGACTGGTCCTCTGGATTTGAATCTAAAGTACTATAATTACAACTGTTAACTTGGTAGTAGCAAGGATTCATTTTTAGTGTATCACGTAATCGGGATCGGGTCTGTGAACGATGTCCCGAGGGCGAGAGCTGTAAACGCTTCAAGAATGGAAGAAAATTCCACTCTCTGGAGGGATTTGACAGCTGCTAACCGAGTCGTAGCCGAGCACAGGGACAAGTTTAGGTATATGGCAAATATTTTCGATCTCTTTCTAGAGTCGCAACCCAACCCCAACCCGACTCTTGCCTCTACGTGGCGGACTCTACGTCTGAGCTTTGACCCCGACCCCAGTCCAGAAGAGCAGGCGGATTTAGAGCAACGCGGTTCCGATTACTTTGACTACATAAACCTTAATCTTTAGTTTTTTTTTATTTAATTTGTATTTTGAATATTTTGGTATTATGAATGCTATTTTGTTTATGGATGATTTGATATTTTTTAAAAAAATTATCAAATTTTAAAAAATCAAATTAAACTATTTATTTTTCAATTTTAATTAAAATACAAAATTTGAATATATATATATATATATATATATATATATATATATATATTAGATGTAAAATGGTCGTTACTTTACGACCACTTAACATCTAAATTTGATGTACAATGGTCGTTACCAGTTGATGTTAATTGGTCGTAAGGTTACGACCATTTTAAGACTAAAGATTTACGTCTTTGTTACGACCAATTTAATAACGACCAACTTACGACTAACACGTGTTACGACCAACTTACGACTAATACTGTTATGACCAACTTACGACTAACACGTGTTATGACCAACTTACGACTAACACGTGTAGTCGTAACTTTACTACCAACTTACGACTAATAGTGCATTACGACCAGCGTTTAACGAGCAATCGTGTTTCGTCCTTAATTGGTCGTAATGGACCTGTTACTACCAATTAACTTCCAATATTGCAATCGTTAAAGACCTGTATTCTTGTAGTGTTGGCTTCTTCTGCAGCTCGAGTACTGGCTGCAGCAGCCTCAGCTTCTGGATCAGGGATTACAGCCCCTTGATCATTAATTTTCTGACCTGCTGCATTACGCAGGTGATCTTCTTGGTCACGCAGGTTGCCTTCGTCGTCTCGCATGAGTATCAATGTCGCGATCATGTTCTGTGGCTCAGTATCGATCGATATGTGGATTGTGGTATCGGTCGATGTCGGATGAAAGATGTTGGTCGACGGGTACTGAAAAGTATCGGTCGATGTGGATGAACGGGTATCGGTCGATGTCAGATGAATGAGATCGGTAGATGTTGGTGAGCTGGTATCGGTCGACGGTTTTTGAGACTCTGTAGACGGTTGTTGATGAATATCGGTCGATGCACAAGCTGGTGTATCGATCGATGTGGAACGAATCTGTTTGCGGATTGAAACGTTCCAAAGCAGCTGGATCAGTAGACAAAAGTTCCTTGTTCTTTTTGCTTCTGGTTATGCTTGGCATGCATCTGAAAAGAAAAGAAAAATGTTATCAGTAACAAGTAGTAAAGTAAAAGAAAACCTAGACTTAAATAAAATCAAATGGCGATCAAAGCTCCCCGGCAACGGCGCCAAATTTGATACGTGCTCAAATTACCCTACAGAAACCTTACTCTCATCAAAAAAGGTCAAGTTGTACTTAGGGATCGAATCCACAGGGAGCTAGGGAACACACTAGATCTTATTGTAACTAAGCTAGGTTGAAGATTTCAAAATAGTAAATTGTAAGTAAACTTTAAATAGTAAATTGTAGTATAGTGGTAAGTATTCCCGCCTGTCACGCGGGTGACCCGGGTTCGATCCCCGGCAACGGCACCAAATTTGATACGTGCTCAAATTACCCTAGAGCAACCTTACTCTCATCAAAAGAGGTCAAGTTGTAGTACTTAGGGATCGAATCCACAGGGAGCTAGGGAACACACTATATCTTATTGTAACTAAGCTAGGTTGAAGATTTCAAAATAGTAAATTGCAAGTAAACTTTAAAAACTGGTGAGCAAGACAATTACTCAAGTGATTGATTTGGGTGTTTAACAGATATGATGAAGGTGTTAGACTTAGGATTACTATTCAGGTTATCAGGATTATAATAGTATGAATGTCTATGTGAGATGCTTGCATGATATTATAGAACCCAACGGTAACAATAACCGTAACTGTCGTTTTCTGGGTTATCTATTACTAGGACCAATGATATACCGCTGCAGATCATCATAAAGGCATCGATCGACCTGTTGTCGCACGTATCAATCGATATAGCCTCACGTCAATCGATCGATGTCCCTATAGGAGAATCGATCAATGCGCCACTAGTAAGCTTTAAGCGCGGGTTGATAACAGTTCATCAGAGATTTACTAGACCATGCTTTCGTTTGCACCTAGCAAATTCTGAATCAGAGAAGATAGATCCAAAGATAATATCCACTGTCATCATGTCTATGTTAGCTACTCCTATACAAGCATTAAGAGCAATCTTCTAAGATGAATATCACATGCTCAAGTATTCATATTTGTGGCTAATTCCTCAAAACCTATTTGAATCATAAATCTAATAAAGGTGTTTACTTAGACATGGCCAAACAAAACATCATAATGTAATATTACTAGGTTATCTATTACTTGAGCATGTGATATTCATGATGTTTTGCTTGGCCATGTCAGAGTAAACATCTGGGTCAGATCGATTCTTTCGTTACTGAAGCATGAAACCAACGGTTCTTTCGTCACTGTTTTTGAGATAAATAAACTTGGACTTAAGCTAAACTGATGGCCTATGTTGAATTTGAGATATTCTTCCACTTGAAACCGATCATGATTTCTTAAACTATCGATGACTCCCCACAACACTCATGTCCCACCCCACTTCATCGACAATATAAATGAAAGAGATCTAACTAATTTCAGACAATAAAACTCTTTCAGATTGGGTCTAGAAGAAAAACTTACAAAAGAATTACGATTTCAAGCATGCAAGGCTTCATGTATATCACTTTATTTCTTGCGCCAATAATTTGATTAAGTGTTTGGAAATTGGAACATATAATAGTATTCAAAAAATAATATAATCCAAGAGAACTGATACGCCCTTTTTAACCGTAGAACAATTATATTCAAAACTAATTTAATGTATAGTCCACAACTGGTTTTGACCTTAAATAATTCAATTTCTATAATAATAAAATCAATTAAATGTACCACACTTATTTATTTTCAAATTCGTTTTGTTCTTATATAACTCAAAAATTTATAGTAAAAATTATTAATATTGATATAGTTAGATTAAAATTGGAAATCTAAATATAAATATGTCAAAATGTTTACGGTTTATAATTTTAATTGAATCTGAACATCTTGACCTTCGCGGATGTTTGTTATCATTCATATATAGATGGATATTTATTTTATACCACTAGTGTAAAACATTTTTAACATTAATCATATATTTAAATGTTTATATGACTATTTCAAATATATTAATTTTATAGTTTACATGTTATAATTAATCAATTGTTTAAAACAATCACATGTATTTTCGATTTTATTATATATTTATCTTATTGTATTTGCACTTAGTTATCAAACAAATTAATATATGCAAGAAACAACAAATTTGAAAATTGTTTCGTATTAAATTTATGCTCAGTTCTGACCTCCGCCCTTCAAAACTAGATTTTTAACAGTATTTTCTACGTTTATTCATTTTAGATAATATATTATTTTGTATATACAAAAGTCTAAAAGCATTAACATTAGTGTGTTCTAACCAATGCTCTAACAAATAAAAAAAAATCAAAAAGAGAGAGAGAGAGAGAGCATGAGTAAAGAGAAGCTCTCATTTGAGAGAACTTTGTCTCTAATTAAGAACACTTTGTAATAAATGTAGGAATATTATTGGTTTAAACAATTTATAAATTAAAATTTTACAAAATAACTAAATTATTTTAAATTTATTACTATTATAATGGTAAGAGACACATGTGAGTCTCTTACCAATGCTGATGCTCTAAGATATGTATATATTTGATTAAATGTTATATAAATTAAATACAAATTCATTTTCAAATTTTTTGAACTTTGCACATATATATATATATATAGTTCATCTAATAATCAAATGAAAATTCAATGAAATAAATATATAATAAAAAGGTAAAAATACATATGACGATTATTAACTGGATCAAACATGTAAACATTCATATTACTGTGTTTGAAATGTTATATAAACATTTGAAAATATAGTTAATGTAAAAAATAAATGCCAGTAATGATATAAAACAAAATATTTATATACATAAAAGCGAAAACAAACACTGCGCGGTTGCGCAGATCAAGATCTAGTTAATATTATTATTTTTTTCAGTAACTCGGGTATACTATCTTTTCCACCTGGGGTATGCAAAACCTATGAAATGGCTCAAATTAATTTCAAGTGGAAGTAAAGAATATGGATATGGACCTTTTTTGAATATTTAAACAAAACCTAAAATATAGATTCATATCTATTTGGTCACAAAATAAAGTATAACGAAGTGCCTTCGAATTTGGATTGCTTAATTTTCCAAAATTCGTATACCATCAATACCAGTTAATCTAAGACCAAAATCTATTTAATAAAAAAAATGTCGATATTAATCAATTGATGGTTCGAACCTGGGTTGTCAAGATACAAACACCCACATTTATACGCTAAATAAAAGGATATTTTGTGCACCGATAAAAACTGATATATATACATATATATTTATTTATTAAAGTATCGGAAGTCCTTGATTTTATAGTTTTCTATTAAGACCGAGTTTGGATATCACTAAAACCACCATCGTAGGGTTTGCAACTTTATTTTCAATTTTTAGACCAAATATAGTGACAATATTGAATTTGTTATCCCCTATATATTAATAGAGGAACATTTGAAAATATGTAACCTCAATTTTGTAACCCAATGCTGATGTGTCAATCAATTAGGTAGTTAATTGAAAAAAGGAGGTCCAATTCGATTAATATGTATCACTAGAGACATTAAAGCATTAACTATATGATATGAATTAATAGAGAGCGAGCGTATGATGTGAGAGCGAGCGTATTTCATCACGAAGCATTAACAAATAAACGTATAACTTATATTTATTTTTGTTACCTTAATCAAAAGCGAAGCTAAAATTTATCAAATCATATGGTAAACACATATTTTCATTACGGTGTCTTTTTGGTAAGACACATATTAAACTATACATCAAAAATCATTACGGCTATAAATATATCTATATATATGGCATCTTTTATTTCTAATCCCACTTATGTGTATTTTTTGTAACACATGCCTGATTAATTTTATCTTGTGTTAATGTGGTCCATAACCAATCATACTTCAAATTATAAGCATAACCCAATTTATAGTTACCCTTTTAATATTTTAATTTCCATCTTATGTTGTCAAAATAATATAAAAATCTGATATTTTGAAAATTAGTGTAACTTCAAAATCGAAAAATATAAAAATTTATTCACCGATAATTTAGTAAAAGAAAATATTCAAATGTAAAAGATCCATCATGAATTTTAAGTTTTGATCCACAATTCCAATTAAAATTATTCTCAGTCCAACGTATAGATGATTATATAAACAATCTAAAACTGAATATGTATATACAAAAAATTTGATCATATATAAATCTTAACTTTGTCAATACCATATGTTTTATATTTTGACTATATAACTCACCCTGTGCAAGACGTATGTCTTATCCTAGTTTAACTATTAAATAGGTGCAGTAGAATTTTTGAAAAAATTGATAAAGTTAGTTGGGTTTAACTTGGTTGAATTTGTCCAACCTGTTAAAAAAACAAAAGTGGAGTCCACTAACAAGGGTGGGTTATGAGCCAAACATGAAGTGTTTGCTCTTATATCTGCGCGTAAAGTGCATCAAAACATAAAAGGAAAAAATTTCATCAAATTTTAAATCGATAAAGACCATTACAAATGTTGGGCTTCACTGGTTTCACAGCTGCTGCATTTGATAATTAACCGGTTATAACTATTCAATAAATGTACCAATTTCTAACCGCTATACCAGTCGTGCAAATTACTTAAAAATGCTTAAGACCGCAACCACCCTCATCCGCAAACATCCGCAACTGTATCCACAACCGCTGCGGTTACATCAGTCAGGCTGAGTGTTATTATTGGTGACTGAATTTTTTTATAGTAACCAAATTCGTGTTTAAATGTAATCATATCAAAATTTTATTTTTGTTATTCTATATATTAGTTTGATTAACACAAAAAGCTAAAAATTATTTAGTTATTCTCCAGTAAACTTATATGATATTTTAAACATCTTTTTGTGAAACAGAATCTAAGGGTAATTCTTAAAATTAATTTAATTTTAATTTATTTGATTTTTTCATTAATATGTTGTATAAAATTATAAAAAATTATAAGATATGAAGTTAAATTTTATTAAAGAAAATTATTATAGAAGTTAAAATTAAAATAAGTGTTGAATAATTATATGGATAAAATATGTGGAAAAAGAGATGTGTTGAATAACTTAATCATTGTTGATAGTCCTATATAAATGTAACTTTATAGATCCCGCCTATCACTAGAACATCATCACCTTGTGGTTAACAATTTATTTTATTTTATTTTATATAAATGTAACTTTATAAAAACAAATTTCTTTATGCAATAAACTTAATCTTTATAAACACATGTCTCACATTAACTTTCTATTGTAATTTTATTATATGATTTATGAAATTTATTATTTAAAACTATGGGTTAGTCAAAAAATATTTTGTCCAAAAAATTATTTAAAACTAAGGGTTAATCAATTTCACGTGGGAGTTTGTTTTCATAAAATATGTGTTTAATATTTGTTTTTACTTTGAAAAGTTTGATTATATATTATGTGTGAATTATTATCTCCACGGTTTCTTTTTTTTTTTATTATCCTTTTTGGGTGATTTAATTTTTGATATTCGAACATTAGTCTTAGTCTAGATTAACTAACATTTTAACACAATTCTTGGCATTGTAACTTTATTTGTGCATTTATGTTTATATTGAATTTATGTTCAATATTTATGGAATTTATGTCATAATTGTTTTTTGTTTTACACGTTTATTTATATACAACAAACTTAGATAGGGGATAATTTGCAAAATACCCTATTTAGGATTTGAAATTTGGAAAATATCCCGTTTTTATTTTTTTTAAAACAAAAATACACTTATTCATATGTAATAAGACTTTTTTGTCCATGTTTTAATAAACAGAAATTTAAAATCACAGATAACTTTATTAATCTATTAGAGATAACACATTTAATTATTAAGTATTTAAATATTTATTATTTAAATATATAGAATATATATACATAACGTTTACTATATTCGTTTGTTTGGGGACGCAGAACAACAAAAAGTAGGCTATACTGGTGACATCCGCTCAGACTATGAAACAAAGCTAATGATCTCTCTGCATAATGTCCATAAGAAACAAAAGGTTACAATTGAGTCAACAAAGACTGAAAATCAGGAAAAACAGAGGCTTGAAAAAGATGCCTTGTGACTCAAATATGAATGACATGGGAGGAGAGACAGATGGTTAAGTCTAGGCTGCCGCATGTAGAAGCCACTAATTCATCTTCTTTCATGTCTGGAACAGGAATATTGTTTAATCATATCTCTATCAGTTTCGACTCTCCAAAATATATGGATCCACCTTTAAAATCTCCTCCTTATGGGTAAAGATATGCTCCGCTTCCATATTATTGATTCACTTTACCAGCTGCGTGACAAAGATCGGTAAAACTATAGATTCTCATTTTAAAAAAAAAATTGAATAAAGAAGATGGGTTTATGGCTTCCACAAAAAAAAGCTACACCAAATCAAACCATCGGATCTTGAGAATACTAAACATGGCGGCCATGGAAATTTTACGTGATAACAAGATAGATAAATAGATCCACTGTGAATCAATCGGAGTAGATAGATGCAAAGGAAAAAAAGGAAATCCTAAGCTTCTCTTGATTGGTACGAGAGAGTTTTGTGTTGAATTTAAAACGTGAAGATATTTGATTTTAAATATAAATTTCAATTAGAGACTAAAATTATTATAAATTTCTAATTAGGTTATTTTAGTCATTTCACTTATAAATATGTGTAGTTTTCAAAGATAATAATAAATGATGTATTTCTCAAAATATAATCTCATTTGAGTGTATTTTTCCAAATTTTCCCCTTAGATATTGTGCTTTTATCATGAAAGTAATTTTTATTGCGTTTATACATATTTGTTTTATGTTTATTCTTTATTTGTTATATCTTGTTATTTTTTTTTAGTTTAGTTATGTATATCTTTTGGTTGTGAGTTTTCACAATTTATTTTAAGTGTCTTTTGATTGAGTTAAGTGATAAAAATAAAAGAATCTCGTATCTTTACTCATTTTAGTTTTGTTGAATTTGGTTTTAAGAAACTTGAAAAATGTAATTATAATGGATTGTGCTACTTTTATTTCTGATGAGATTTCCTTATATTTCATAAATTTATGTATCTTTTTGTTATATTATGTATTTTATATTATATCTTATATATTAAAATAGAAGTCACAACTCATTTCATATGTGATTTTTTTTAAAGTTGGACCATTCATTTAAATATTTCTTAAATATATTTTTGTTATTACTTTATAATATCCTAACCATAAATTTTGTTCATGTGTATATTACATAGGTTGCCATTAAATTTCAAACTATTCCTAGGATCTAGGTAATGCTAACTTCTTTCCTATTAATAAGTAAATGGAAAATTATTTTGCACTTGAATAAATCGTTCATACTATGTAAATCATTATAACAGTGAAACCAATATTTACGGTTGTATTTATTTATGAATCATAATATATTATAAGTGTAAGCTATTTAAATTCAGTTTAGATTATTTTGAATTCATTATACAATCAATTCCAGTTAACCGAGTTAGATAGAGTAAACCATTTAATTTGAATGCATGTGTATTAATATTAATATCATAAATTGGTTTATAAATGTGACGTATTGGCCAAATTTTTATGTAACTAATTAATTTTTATCATATAAAATTTCACTATAATTTTCTGAGGTTAATCAACTCCGGTTTACAATCCATTTTCATCAATTAGTTTAATGAGATAGATGAATTGTCTACACATTCAACCGGTTTAGTTTAATGAAGCAATCTTATCTATTAAAATAGAATTCATGACTTTTTCATGTGTGATTTTTTTAATTTGGACTATCACTTATAAATTTTATTAAATATATTTTATTAAGACTAATAATCTATAGAATCTTTGAACTACTTTAATCATAATATCTTTTTATATTTTTTTCATTTTAAATATAAATATATTAATTTAAAAATTCTAACAAATCTGTTTAAAAATATTTTAAAAAAATTTTAATTTTCAAAAATTATATTTAAATATTTTCATTAATTTCGAAATTAGTTTCGAAATATTATTATACATTAATATATTAATTTATTTTTTATAAACTGGAAAATTAAAATTCTATCATATTTTTATCTACTTTATAATCATAATCATGTTAGAAAAATTATAAAATACATATCTAAACATTAACATATCTTAGAATTTTTATATATAATAATATATTATCTGAAATGTATAAGTATTAAAAAATATTGGTAAAAAGAAAATCAGTTTTGAAGGAAGGATCAGAATTTAGCATAAATATAATACAAAATAATTTTTAAATATATTTTTCTTACATATATAAATTTTTTTAATAAATAAATGCAAATACAATAAGATAAATATATAATAAGAAGTGACAAATATATATATGACGGTTTTAAATAAGTAATTAAGTATATGATTAACATTAAAAAGATATACCACTAAAGATTAAATATATATATATATATATATATATATATATATATATATATATATATATATATATATATATATATAACTGAAAACAAACATCCGAATGGTTGCGCGAATCAAAATCTAGTTTGTTACTAAATTTTATGCTAGTCGACGAATACCAAATGCCACGGTAATTATATTGGCCACATGGCCACTTAATTTGAAAATTATTTAATGTTAATCGACCCATACCAATATATTATTTAATGATAAATTTCGCTATGAATGATACCGGCCTATGCCACGGCATTATATTGGCCACGTGGCTTCAACCACTTGTATATTCTATATCGGCAGATATGATATATATATATAGCGAGGTAAAGATCGTAAAACTTGGCAAAAATAATAATGGAAGAATTGGACATACTGATAGTGGGCGGAGGCATTGCTGGTCTTGCGACTTCACTTGCTCTTCACAGGTTCATTATTTTCTCCTCCAGTTTCTAAAATACATCTCTTATTTATGGTAACTTGCAAACTGATTCTGAACTTGGAGTACTGACTAATTGGCGTATCAACTAACTATACAAATTATAAATATAAAGAAAGGGTATAAAGAGCATTGTGTTGGAGAGATCAGAGTTTGTAAGATCGGAAGGAGCAGCATTTGGTATTCAGACTAATGGATGGCTTGCTCTTCAGCAGCTAGGCGTGGCCGATAAGCTCCGTCTCAAATCTCTCCCAATTCATCAGTAGGTGTATAAGTATTTTATCATTTTAACTATTTTTTTACAAAGATTTTTAACTAATTCTAATTATGATTCATATATTGATAGTTTTCTTTTGTACGGTTGAATAGGATAAGAGATGTTATGATCGAGAAAGGGATCAAACAAAGAGAATCAGTCGGACCTGCATCGCATGGGGAAGTAAGAGGTGTAATAAGGAATGATATGGTCCGAGCTTTGGCTCATGCTCTTCCTATTGGGACTCTCCGGCTTGGTAGCCAAATTGTGTCGGTTAAGCTGGACGAAGCTACTTCGTTTCCAACTGTTCACCTCAAAAACGGACAAGATATCAAAGCAAAGGTACGTCTATAGACTGCTAGGTATATAATTTGTTACGTTCTGTTGAGAATCAAAGTCCCTTTGGTCGCCATTGATAAGCTTCAAGAACCACGAGCTTGAGCTTGAATCCGAACACACACCATATAACCCGGTTCGCTGTGTTAACTAACGGGTATCCGGTTAGGACCTTGCGGTCCCCCAAGTTCGATAGATTGGCTGGAAATCACCTCCGGCGTGGTTGTACAAGACGTTGCTCACCACCGATTACAACTCAATCGGTTTACAAGAAGAAGAAGTTCCAAGAAGAGAGAAGAAAAGAGAAATCCCAGAGAAACCCTAGCCCGAAAGTACAAGCCTCTTCTATACTCTCTAATCTCTCAATCTCCTAATCTCTCTGAATCGCTCAAGATGTTCTCTGTTACTCGCTCAAGAACAGAACGGAGAAGATGACGTCTCTTTTTTTTCTATAAGGCCATCATTATCCCTGAAACCGTGAAAAAGTTTTTTAAATTTTTTATTTTCATTTTTCTTTTGTCTGAAAAAAAAATTAAAAGGTGCACTAATCGCAGGCCGTCACGTGTCGGTGGGATCCTCGAACAGTGCAAAAACTCATACAAATTTGATTCTTATTTTGGACTTTCGGGTTGGACTTTCTAAAACCAATTCTTAGCATTTTGGTGGGACCCCTCATTAAAAAGGCACTAAGAACTCTTTTAAATCCTACCAATTCTTATCAGCTATTAACTTGCACATGTTCTGCACGTGTGTTTAGTAGCAAACCTTTTTTAGAGCAGTTCCATCGCTTGGGCACGGTAAAAGCTTCTAAAAAAAAAAAAATTGTATTATAATAATTTAATTTTGCATTTTATTTTTATAAAACTAACTGAGACAGTAATACATTGACAAGTGTCACTTGTAGTTAAGTACCGACACTTAGGGCATGGTTAACCGTGGTACTCTGACCAAGGGCCCTTAGCATTTTTTAATTACCTTTAATGTTTAGGGACTTAAGTAAGGGACAATCAAATTTTTGTAGATTATTAGTGGGACTTTACTTGTCCCTTAGTTTAAAATATTAATATTTTTTAAAATTAACATTAAAATTGAAATCTTTAAAAAATTACAAAGTTGAAAAAGAAAATACAAACATCATTTTAAAAAACAGAGACAAACATTTATTCCAATACAAATAGAAACTTATAAATTATTCGTTATTTGGAAGATGTCCAAATTTAGTCCATATATGCTCAATCAAATCATTTTTTAAAATTTGATGGGTTTGTCGATTCCGAAGGTTCTTTCGACGTTGAAGTGCACTGCCGATAGGTGACTCCATATTCACGGTAAATGTATCCGGCTGTTCTCTTTCTTGAAATTCATCCTCGTTGTACTGAGTTTTTGATGATCGTTCATTCTCGACTATCATATTATGGAGTATGACACAAGCTCTCATAATATTGCCTATTTTTTGTTTATCCCATATGTTAGATGGATTTCTAACAACGGCAAACCTAGCTTGTAGGACTCCAAAGGCACGCTCGACATCTTTTCGCACTGCTTCTTGCTTTTGAGCAAATAATGAATGCTTTTGAGTTTGCGGTAGACGGATAGATTGAATAAAAGTAGCCCATTTCGGATAAATACCATCCGTGAGATAATATGCCAAATGGTATGGATTATCATTAACATAGAAGTTAACTTGCGGGGCTACTCCGTTAATAACGTCATCAAAAACGGGTGATCGATCGAGAATATTAAGATCGTTCATAGTACCTGGAGCTCCAAAAAACGAGTGCCATATCCAGAGGTCTTGTGACGCAACCGCCTCCAAAACAATTGTTGGTTTTTCTTTTCCTCGTGAATACATTCCTCTCCAAGCAGTGGGGCAATTCTTCCACTCCCAATGCATACAGTCGATGCTTCCAATCATTCCAGGGAATCCACGTTGTTCTCCAAAATATAGTAGTCTTTCGAGATCTTCTGGTGTTGGGCGTCGTAGGTATTCTTCGCCAAACACGTGGATTATTGCGGCGGCAAAATTGTGCAAACAACTTCGAGCTGTTGTTGCACCAATGCGGACATATTCGTCAACTGCATCAGCTCCTACACCATATGCCAATTGTCGAATTGCTGCGGTACATTTTTGGAGTGCGGTGTGACTAGAACGTCCGGTTGCATCTTGTTTTGGTTGAAAAAACTCCACTTCTGATTCGAGACGATGCACAATATGCAAGAATAATGTCTTGTTCATTCGAAACCGGCGCCGGAATACATGTTGCGGATAAGTTGCATTCTCGCTAAAATAATCATTCCAGAGCTGCATTTGACCATCTTCCCGGAATCGCTCGATATAACTACGTCTTCTACGCTCTTTTGGTTCTGGAATAGAATCAAATAAGTCTTCAAATACATCATCATTATCATCTTGGTGGTAATGATAATGGGATGAAGAAGCCATAAAAAAAAATTGTAAGAGAGAAAAATGTTATGAAATTAAAAGAGAAGGTGATTGTTTGCATTGTCGTAATCAAAAGAAGCCTCTTATTTATAGTGTCAAAGTGATGCACCTAATTTCTAGATAGAAAGAAAATAAAATGTGTTTCTTTGGTAGGTATAAACTAATTTATTGGTATATAAAAAGAAAAATGTGTTTGTTTGGTAGATAGAAACTAACTTCTTGGTAGACTAAGAAAGACATGTGTTTGTTTGGTAGAAAGAAACTAACTTACATCCTTGTCATTATAGAAACTAAGAAAGACATGAGTTTGTTTGGTAGAAATGTGTTTGCATTATAGCCTTGTCATGGTCATGTTTGTTGTCGATCTTGTTGATGTTAAAGCCATTTGTATTATAGTTTACACTTAACAATATAAAGCCAAGTTATTCAACATTATACAAGTTTAGATTTTACAAAATATACAACTTTGTACGTGTTTAGAATAAAATGCAAGTTATCAAATATTATCCGAGGTCAAGTTAACAAAATACATCCGAGCACAAGTAGAGAAAAACATACATAAACATACATCCGAGCTTAATCCCCTGCCTACAATTACATCCAACTACAACACATTACACAAGGATAATCCCCACGCCTATTACAATTACTACAACAACCACTGCACCTAAAATGTACTCGAACCCATTACTAAAAACAGATTTCCCCTTAGCATTTTCACACACAATCTTCTCTAGACGTATGAGCTTCTGCTCAGTTTCATAGTCACTTATAAGGGACAAGTTATCTACCTTCTCCGCGAGCTGAAGGACATGTCTATCTCTGGCTCTCATCTCTTCCATCACCGCCACATCCCACCACTTCCAAACATGACATTCTCCGTCGTCTCTGTGCGCGCAGGTGTATACCATGCGACCTGTATCACAAACCGAAGTTTAGATATGTTGAGTACAAGTGGGGCTCTGAACCAGAGTAAAGAGTTGATGTTGTCTTACCTGGACAAATCTGAGATGGTACAAGTAGGGGCTGTGAACCACAGTAACACACCTGCGGGAAGCCGAACTCCACCTCTGGCTGTGGAGGGTACTGGACCGAAGAATGACGTTCCAAGCTTAGCTCAACTTGGTCACGTCGTATGAGATCCTCTGTCTCACTGTAGTCACTGTCGTCACCATTTCCGAACAGCTCCTCTGACTCTGATGGCTGTGTATAGCTGTAGTTGTATCCCATCTTCGAGTATGCCTGCAGAAAGAAGATGAACTTTAAGTTAGAGAGAAAAAAACAGGAACACATCATTAATAAAACAGAAACATGATCAACTTAAATAACAGAAACAAGATCATAGGCAGAAATACATAAATATTCAGCAACGTTCAAAGGCAGACATACATAAATATTACATTGAGCCAACATGAATTAATGGTTCAGCAAAGTTCAACTAATAAAACAGAAAATATTCAGAAAAGTTCAACTAGCAGCTTATTCTTCACAGCCTCTTCTGCCTCACTCAATGGTAGAGTCTTGGAAAGTAGAGTGTCGAGTATTGCTAGCCTCGACAGTCTCTCCTTTCTGACCAAATCTTCCTTCTTCATTTCCCATACCTCCTTATAGTCACCCACGGACCTCACTTTACCAGTATTCCTCTTTGCCTTAGCAGACTTCACACCCTCTGGCCTGGTTTCCACATCCACGAAGCCCTCGTTATTAGACGTTTGGGAGTTTGTCTCCACAGTCTTCCTCTTCGAAACGGCACCAGCTTTGGGTGTGTTGAGGCTCAGCCACTTCTGCTCGTACCTCAACACACACCAAGCATGTTCGAGTGTGAATTTGTGCTCTTGATCAGAGAAGTAAATGTCGTGGGCCTTCTTCAGGACGTCGGTGTCACTCTCACCACTGCTCTTTTGTCTCTCTGCTGCTGAGTATGAGGCACAGAACTTGTTCACCTCATCATTGATCCTATGCCACCTCTTCTTGCACTGACCGTGCTCTCTAGCACCATCCTCTATTCCATGAGGAGTTGATGCATAGTACTGAGCTACCCGATTCCAGAAGGCACCGGACCTCTGCTCGTTTGAAACAATCGCATCCTTCGACGTGTTAAGCCACGCACTGATCAGCACCTCGTCATCAGCCGGGTTCCACTTGCGTCTCACAGCACGAGATGCTGAGGTGTCTACAGGTGCGTCTACTGGTGATTCTTCAGTTTGCTGAGAACTGAAAGCTGGATAAGCCTCTGATTCCCCTAAGTTAACACTAGAATGGAAACTACCATAAGGGAAGTTTCCATGGTACACGCTACCTTCTTGACTGTGAAGCATTGCAACGTAGCTACCGGACTGACTACGAAGGTAGTTTGGATCCATAGAAGACGGATCCATAGAAGACAGAAAGATAACAACTAGAAAGCAACTAGACTAGTGAGAAAAAAGTGAGATTAGATACGAGAATTTATAGGGGGAAGGAATACAAAGTATTCTTCACTCATAATGGTGAGCTCCCAACAACATATGTCTTATCACAACTTATTACATTTATAAAAGCTATCTACTTTTTAACAACAACATTAATAAAATGGGAGTGTAGTTTAAAACTAACCACACTCTATGTAACTAAGTAGCAAAACAACTCTAAAAGCTTAACTATACAACTAAATGTATGATTATATGAACTAAGTTATATCTTTTAGTTATTTTCATGGATTCTAGACATAAACGAACAAGAAAAATATATTTTCGTCTATTGCAAACTATCAAACACTAATCCAACCAGAAGATAGAACAAAAAAAATCATATCATAAGTTTATACAAATCATAAGTTAAACAATCATAAGTTTATACAAAAATCATAGAACAACTAAACAATTTCACAATCAAACAAGATAGAACAAAACCCTAAACCATTCAATCTATACAAATCTAACCAGAACTATCAAACATTTCCGAACCCTAAAATCTAGAAAACCCTAAACCATTCAATCTCAGATCGGAGTTGAAAATAAATACCTTGCTAATACTGTGTCGATTTCTAATCGGAGTGGATCAAACACCTGCGGAAGCGGCGACGTCGTCTCGGTTAATCGGAGTGGATCAAACACCTGCGGAAGCGGCGACGTCGTCTCGGTTAATCGGAGTGGATCAAACACCTGCGGAAGCGGCGACGTCGTCTCGGTTTGGTCGAGTTTCACTTTCAGTTGAGGAGACAGAGAGAAGACGAAGGTCGATTCGGTTCCTCTCGATCGATTTAGGAGACAAAGAGAAGACGAAGCTCGACGGAACTCCGGTGAGAGAGAAGACGGAGGTGAACTCAGATATCGATCTGCAGATCTCGGGAGATCAGCTTGTCGCCATCGACTTTCGTTTTTCGATTTCAATTTCAGAATGAGAGAAAGACGAACACACCGAGGGCTACGTCGATTTTCATCTCCCAATCTCGAGCTGACACGTTTCTCACGGGACGGCCCAACGAATCCCTTATCTACGGGCCGTTCCTCTCGTTTTATTTTCTTTTCTATTTATTTTTGACCCAAAAATGATAGGGGACGGGCCTTAAGGGACCGCGTTGCCCATGCCCTTAGAAATCTACTTTAAGGATCAATTCTATTCTCTCTCATCAATATTAAATGTTTTTCATTTTTCTTAAAAGGTAAGAACTCCTTTAAGCTCTCATTGATGGAGCTGGTCACCTTCTGGATGAACTAACGTGCTTACTATGAGATTAATTCAACTTTGTCTCTCCACTTAAGCTTTCCACACATCACATGTCTTCTTCAATTCTAGTTCATATTTCTTCATATGAATCATATCCAACACGTTCAATGCTTGGGTGGTGGAATATTTTAGTATATAGGTTTCTGTTTACTCGACAGCGACGTTATTGAAAGTAGTGAGCGGATATATTTTGTTTTCTAGATACATTTACTGAAAGCTACATGTTTGGCATGAAATGGCTGAACTTTAAATAGTGACAAATAAAATTGTGTTTACAAAACTAACTAAATATGTACATATTAAATACTATACAGTATAATTTATTAAAGTTGACCATTAATTTTCCAGCCCTATTTCTTTGAAAGTTATCACCAACTTTCAGCTAGATTGCGCAGTTACGGTTTATAGTTATACCGGCCATCTTATAAATTCTGAACTATCATTAGGTTTTAATTGGCTGCGACGGATCAAATTCAATCATCTCTAAATTTCTGGGACTAAACCCGACTAAAGCCCTTGGTTCTCGGGCGGTGAGAGGGTTCACAAATTATCCCAACGGCCATGGATTCCAGCAGGAATTTGTAAGAATCAAGATGGACAACGTCGTAAGCGGACGACTTCCTATAACTCACAATCTCGTCTTTTGGTTTGTTGTTATTCTGAAGTGTCCCCAAGGTAATTAAAATTTTCTCCTTTCATGGTACAGCTAATATTATATATTTCTATTTTATACAGAATATCATAGAACTGAATAGTCGATAGTTATATCAATTTAATGTTGGATTTATTATCAAGTGAACAGAAACAATAAAATATTCTATACTAGCACTAATTTTCGAAATAAAATGATAGTATAATGAATAATATATGTAAGTTATTAATGCAAAATCTATCTTTCAACTACAAACTTATAAAATTAATTAAAGCTTTTTGTTTCATGATATAGGATGAGCTATAATCAACAAAACTATAACAAAAAAAAAATAATTATTGGTTGATCACATTTCATTCTATATACACGGGAGATTATGAAGAGAAATCCAAATTCATTACTGGAACCTCTAAAGTAATACAATAAATTGATCAGCTTTCTTTTGGGGTAGCTTTATTGAAGACAAATGATAGGGCTACAAAAAGAAAATCGATAGTTTGATTAATTTTAGCGATTGCTTCATGACGTATATTGATTATGAATATGTTATATAAATACAGACTCGACCAATTTAAAAAATCAAGAGGATGTGGCAAGATTGACACTAGCATCGGTCTGCGAATTCTCAGAGGAGTGGAAAGAAATGGTGAAGAAGTGCGATATCGACTCCTTATATATCAGCTGTTTAAGGTACCGTTCACCATGGGACGTTATGTCCAGTAAGTTCCGACGAGGCACTGTGACAGTGGCTGGAGACAGTATGCATCTGATGGGTCCATTCATAGGACAAGGATGTTCGGCTGCGCTCGAAGACGGTGTCGTTTTGGCTAGGTGCTTGTGGAGCAAGTTAGGTCAATATGGTATGAACAATGTCTCATCTAGGAAGCAAATAGAAGAAGCGATTGATGAGTACGTTAGAGAAAGAAGAGGGAGAGTCGTGGGGCTCTCGACACAGACATATCTTACTGGTAGGTTAATTGAAGCTTCGTCGCCGGCAACAAAGCTCTTGCTTATAATTTTACTGATTATTCTGTTTCGTGACCATATTGGTCACACTCGATATGATTGTGGCCGTCTTTAATAGGAAACATATATCTTATGGACGTCGATTTAAGTGAGAGTGTGTGAGTTGTTTCATCAGTGGGTTAATTATTCAAATCGCAAGTGTTTTTTTCCTCATTTTTAATAAATAATAAAAAGGATGACAAAAAAAAATAATAAAAAGAAAGAAAGAAAGAAAGAAATGACGTTATAAAAAAAAGAAAGAAAGAAAGAAATAAATAACATATACACTTATCAAAGAGATAAAATCTATTCGAAAAGATTTTCATATATACATTAGTCAGAATTTTAGGGTGATGTGATCTCGAAAACTGAGGGTCCGAACTATCGAAGTTTCTCGACTAATACGACTGATACTCTGATTTATTCAACTTTTAGTCGAGCCACAACTATTTTCTAAGTTTATTGTCTTTTGGACTTCGATTTCTCATCCTCGAGTATTTACATATTTTTGGCTTTCCCTTGATTTATTAATTAGGTGTTTTGTCCGCACATGCAGACATAATCGTTTTATGAATATTTATTTATTTATATCTTATTAATTTAAATGTTCTCAAAAAGTTTAAATCAAACATCAAATTATTTATACATGACAGTTTTTCATCAGTATATATGATTATTAACACTACAAAAAAACATGTCTGTTGCAAGTGAAAAAAATATTACAATTATGTTGCAAATTGCTTATTGCAAGATATTTGCAAGCAAATATATTCCCTTGCAAATCGCTTGTCATAAATTGAAATCGCTTGCAAAACGCTCGTAAATTTGCAACGGAAAGACTTTCCTCGCAAATTTGCAAGGAGACAATATCCATTGCAAATTTGCGTTGGAACTTGTTTCCTTGCAAATATTTGAAACAGTTTACATTTCCCTCGCAATTTTGCAGTAGATTTGCAAAAATACCGTTCTCTCGAAAATATTTTTAAAAATATGAAATTGAAAATACAAATAAATATATAAAATATATATTGGCTTGTTTTGGCAACTTTATCTTTTATTGAGCCCAAGATAATGAAGTGTACAAAACCATACACGTATTACAAACATATCAACTAAAAATTCAAATACAATAATTAATCTATGATAAACCGGTTTAGTTAATTAAACCGGTTTATTAACTAAACCTAATTAAACTTTAATCAAAACCTAATTCTAAAAAGACTATTAACCCTAAAAAACAATCAGCCGCCTCCTTGCCTCCTCCGCCTCACTACAACCACTGCAACCGCCGCACCACCACCACTGCGACAACGGCTGGCCTTGTCTCCTCAACCATTCTTCTCAATCCTTCATCTTCCATTACCAAAACAATCAAAATAAGATTCAGAGACAGATAGATAGAGAATGACAACACAAAGAGACAGAGAGAACACACTTTCTTCTCCATCCTTCAACTTCCTCAACCTCGTCTTGCCTTGCCTACAAACCCGAAAACAAAAAACCAGTTCAACACAGAGAGACAGAGCGCCAGAGGGACATAGAGAAACAGAAAGAGAGAGGTGAAACTGTGATGGTGGTGGGACGGCGAGCGTTGTATGAGCTATGTGGAGCCAGGTTCGGCGGCATGAGAGAGAGAGAGAGAGAGAGAGAGAGAGGGAGAGAGAGAGAGAGAGAGAGAGAGAGAGAGAGAGAGAGAGAGAGAGAGAGAGAGAGAGAGAGAGAGAGAGAGAGAGAGAGAGAGAGAGATGTTGAGGATGGATTGTACCCATCCACAAAGCCCATCGAACAAAAGGCCCAACTAAGTAGTTGAGCGGTCCACAGCCGTTTAGCCGGGTTTCGACGTCTTCAGCTCGGCTACAGACTACTTTTAGCCGAACAACAGACGGGCAAGGAGTAACCGGCTAAACAGCTCGGGATAAGACCTAGTCAAGCCCGACAGGCCGACAAAGGCCCAATCAATTGGAAGGGATACTAGGTCAAGTCCCATCCGAGCAGAGGCTATAAAAGGGAGAGGAAGCAAAGGAGAAAGGTATCCTGACCAGGCTACATAAGCAGAACGGCGAGATTAGGATTTAGCATCCGTACAATAATCTCTCCGTTGTCTGTACTTTTTCGGCTTAAAGCTCTCCGAGCTCCGGCCTTTTATTCACTTTCTCCACCTTTGTAACCTCATCTCGAAATCTAATAAACGCCTCTGTTCGACCCATTTATAGTATTATTTACTACTCTTGAGACCAAACTCACCTTAAACAATTGGCGCCCACCGTGGGGCAGAACAGATTCAGTGTTTCTAGACCGATATGACGACCGAAGGTACGAACCCTGGTACCTCAGGAGGGGAGCCGGAACTCACACCTCCTCCACCTCCTCCCATTGTCTCGACGGAGTTCATGAGCTCGGTCATTGCCCGACTCGCTCACCAGGAGGAGATTCAGAAGGCGACGAACGAACGGCTCGCCGCCATCGTCGCAGCTCTCAGCGTACCATCCACCAGCCAACCGTTTCGCCGACAGCTCTTCGAAACCAACCCTCCAACTCCAGCGGACGGTATCACGACGAACGAGGTCGAGCAAATCGGAACCCTAGCAGCCGACATTCCTCCGACAACATCCGATTCAGTAACTATCCGAGAGATCGCCGAGCTCAAGCTAAACTTCCAACAGATGAGCTCGAGGATCCACCAGGCGACCAGCGCAGCTCCCGAAATTGACAGTGTCATCACCTCTACATCTCGGACACCTTTCACAAAAGAGCTAACCAGAGTCAAGCTCAGGAAGATGGATAAGCTGCGCCTACCTGATTACAAGCCGGGAGGGGACCCAGTCGAGCACTTGACAGCCTTCAATATCGCCATGGCAAGAGCCCGACTTTCCTCGGAAGAGAAGGACGCTGGTTACTGCCAGCTCTTCATCGAGACGTTAAATGAGCAGGCCCTGACTTGGTTCTCCGGACTCGACGAGAATTCGATTAGCAGCTTCAAAGAGCTTTCCTCGGCTTTCCTTAAGACTTACATCATGTTTACTAAGCGCGAAGCCACAGCCTCAAGTCTCTGGAACTTGAAGCAGACGAAGGATCAAAGTCTCCGCGACTACATGGAGCGCTTCAAGTCGATCGTGTCAAGAATCAACATCTCCGATAACATTGCTATCGATGCGTTAATGAACACCCTCCAGGTCGACTGCAAATTCCGAGAAGACCTCTACCGGAGTCCCACTTTGTCCTTACAAGACGCTATTGCTCGGTCCCATAACTTCATCCGTATGGAAGAAGATACTAAGGCCATTCTGAACAAGCACAATGCTGCGAAGCAATCGGCGCCTAAAAGCGCTGCCAACACTCATGTCGAGCCCCGCCAGCATGCTGCCACAAACAAACACAACCGGAAGAACAGTCTCCTTTACGTGGTCGACGAGAATGGGAAAAAGTGGAATACCTTTCACCGAGAAACGGATTCCCCGGACGAGTCTCCCTGAGCATCGGCTGCCACTACACCCGCTCAGGTTGATTCTGTAGCCTGATCATCTCGAACTCCCCCAGGCCTCACTAAGTCATGCAAACTCCACAGAGTCAAAGGCCACGATACCTCGGAGTGCAAGACGCTCTTCGCACAGTTCCTCGCCTCGATCGAAAGCGGTGAACTCAAGATCCCCTCTCCGAAACCAAAAAGCGAGAACAGCTGGAGCAGGAACAAAGACAGGAAGAACCAACGAAAGGGCCAAGGGAAATCCAAGCAGGATAATCCGAAGCCGAAAGACTCCGAGCAAGCGCCTCAGAAAGATGATGATGACGACGTCTCAGCTGACGAGGACCAACCAGCGGTCAGGCAGAGGATCGAAGTTATTCGCGCCCAGCCCGAGTCTTCATCCGACGACGAGGAGCCATCCTCCGAGTGCAATCCCGAGGACTTCCCCAACTCGTCAGATCTACGAGAACTCCTTAAGAGGAAAGCTACTCAGGAGATCGGCCAATCTCCCAGCATTTCCGATCTCAGGTCAAAGCTAAACGCCAAAAGATCCAAGCTCACGCCCCGGTACGACGCCCCTGTCTCCGACCTGAGAGAGCAACTGAACGCCCGAGTAGGCGACCTGCGTACGAAACTTAACCGCCAAAAGATTGACCAACCGGAGGAGAGTAAAGATCTCAGAGCTCTTCTCCTCAAGAAGCAGGCCAGTGTCAGACCACGAATCAACGTGATAATGGGCGGATCACCACCCTGCGGAGACTCAGTCCGGTCTGTCAAGGACCATCGTCGACAGGCGGATACATCTCAGCGTTGGCCGCAGAAGCCTCCCAGTGATCCCCAGATCTTTTTCTCCCCGAATGATTTACTCGGCGTGAGTCTACCTCACAACGACCCACTCCTCGTCGTCCTGGCTATCGATATCGGGAGCTCGGTGGACATCATTTTCCGTGAGACCTTAGTAAAGATGGGCATCGACCTAAAGGACGTGAAACCATCTTCCAGGACACTCACAGGCTTCAATGGATCTCCCGAAGTGACCCTCGGAACTATCCGACTCTCGGTACAAGCTGGAGGAGTGACTAGGCTGGTCAAATTCTCGGTGGTCAGCACAAAGACCCCTTATCACGTAATACTCGGAACCCCGTGGTTGCATTCCATGCGAGCAATCGCATCAACCTATCACCAGTGTGTGAAGTTCCCGGGAAACGACGGAACCATTAAGACAATTAAGGGAGATCAACGCGCCGTTCGAGATCTCCTAATCGCCACAATCAAGCTACAACGCTCCCAATCACTCGTCAACTCAGTTTCACCGCCTATCAGCAAGGTATACCCTCAGAAGGAAGAAGTACTCGAGGAACCAGTTGACGAATCAGATCCAAGCAAAGTCCTGCGAGTGGGTGCATACCTGTCCGACGAAATGAAACTCAAGATTATGGACTTCCTGAAGCAGAACCTATCGACCTTCGCATGGTCAATATCCGACATGCAAGGAATCAATCCTTCCATCACGACCCATGAGCTGAACGTAGACCCAAACATCAAACCTATTCGCCAGAAAAGGCGAAAGTTGGGTCCCGAGAGATCGAAGGCGGTTGTCGAGGAGGTCGAGCGTCTGCTTAACGCAAGATCGATTACTGAAGTCCGATACCCGGAGTGGCTAGCCAACCCGGTCGTCGTCAAAAAGAAAAACGGCAAGTGGCGTATGTGTGTGGATTTTACCGATCTCAACAAGGCCTGTCCAAAAGATAGCTATCCGTTGCCAAACATTGATCGGCTCGTCGAGTCGACTGCTGGAAACGAGATGCTTACCTTTATGGACGCTTTCTCAGGATACAATCAGATCCTGATGCATCCCGACGACCGAGAGAAGACCTCGTTCATCACCGATCGAGGAACTTACTATTACGAGGTGATGCCTTTCGGGCTAAAAAACGCCGGCGCAACATATCAACGGCTGGTCAACCGCATGTTCGCCAAACAACTCGGCAAGACGATGGAAGTCTACATCGACGACATGCTAGTCAAGTCGCTCCGAGCAGAAGATCATCTGGCTCACCTGAAAGAATACTTCGATATCCTTAATGTATACAAGATGAAACTCAACCCGGCCAAGTGCACTTTTGGCGTCTCGTCTGGAGAATTCCTCGGTTACATTGTAACACAGAGAGGAATCGAAGCTAATCCAAAACAAATCTCAGCTGTCCTTGATCTCCCGAGTCCGAGGAACTGCCGGGAAGTTCAGCGATTAACCGGCAGAATTGCGGCGCTCAACAGGTTCATCTCCCGATCAACAGACAAGTGTCTACCTTTCTACGATCTCCTCCGAGGAAACAAGAAATTTCTTTGGGATGAAAAGTGTGAGGAAGCCTTCAGCCAACTCAAACAATACTTAACGACACCCCCAATCTTGGCCAAGCCGGACGTAGGTGATGTCTTATCCTTGTATATCGCGGTGTCATCTGCTGCAGTCAGCAGTGTCTTGATTAAGGAAGATCGTGGAGAGCAAAGACCGGTATTCTACATGAGCAGGAGGATGACCGGACCAGAAACCCGGTATCCAACACTCGAGAAGATGGCCCTGGCGGTGGTCGAGTCGGCAAGGAAACTCCGTCCCTACTTCCAGTCTCACTCAGTGGAAGTTCTCACCGATCAACCGCTCCGAACCGTGTTGCAAAACACGAACAGAGCCGGTCGACTAACCAAGTGGGCAATAGAGCTCGGCGAACTTGACATTACCTACAAATGCCGAACAGCTGCCAAAGCCCAGGTCCTTGCGGACTTCCTCGTGGAACTATCCCCAGAACTAGCCCAAGATCTCGAGGTCCCGGAAGCGAATTGGATCTTACACGTCGACGGTTCCTCGACAAATAAAGGTTCGGAAGCAGGAGTTCAACTTCAGTCCCCGACAGGAGAACTCATCCGGCAGTCATTCAGTTTCGGGTTTCCAGCATCCAACAACGAAGCAGAGTATGAATCACTCATCGCTGGTCTTCGTCTCGCGAAGGCAGTTAAAGCCAAACGACTAAGCGCGTACTGTGACTCACAACTCGTCGCGAGTCAATTCAGCGGGGAGTACGATACACGGAATGACAGGATTGACGCCTATCTTCGAGTCGTCCAAGCTCTGGCCAAGGAGTTCGAATTCTTCGAATTAACAAAGGTTCCGCGCGGCGACAACGTATGCGCCGACGCATTGGCAGCACTCGGTAGCAAACTTCGCGATCAAGTGAAAAGGACTATCCCGATCCATCGTATTGAGAAACCGAGTATCGACATCTCGGTGGAGGCAGCGGACTTTGTCACCCCAGTTTCCGAAACAACGCCCCAGCAAGCAGCTGACGAAGACGTCGAGATGACCGATCAAAATCGGCTAGCAAACGACTGGAGAACGGAGTTCATCAACTATCTCACCAGAGGTTCGGTTCCAACCGATAAATGGGCTACAAGACGCCTTAAGAGGCGTAGCGCCCACTACGTCATCATGGAAGACGAACTCCACCGTGTAACGGCCAACAAAGTTTTGCTCAAGTGTATTAACGGCGAGCAAACAAGATTGGTCATGGCAGAAACACATGAAGGAGCAGGAGGAAACCACTCTGGAGGTAGGGCACTCGCTCTAAAGATTAGAAACGTAGGTTTCTTTTGGCCAACAATGAACACTGACTGCGAAGCGTACGCTCGGAAGTGCGATAAATGCCAAAGACATGCTCCAAGCATCCACAGTCCTACCGAGCTACTGCGCACTTCAGCAGCACCCTACCCGTTCATGAGATGGGGAATGGACATCATTGGGCCAATGCCGAATTCTCGCCAACGACGCTTCGTCCTAGTCCTAACCGACTACTTCACTAAGTGGATTGAGGCCGAGGCCTTTTCACAAGTTACCGAGAAAGAAGTTTGTGTTTTTGTCTGGAAAAACATTATATGTCGTCATGGCCTACCCTACGGAATCGTGACCGACAACGGCTCTCAATTTATCTCGGGGAACTTCAAGGACTTCTGCAACAAGTGGAATATCAGACTAAGCACCTCGACACCGAGATACCCCCAGGGGAACGGACAAGCCGAGTCATCAAACAAGATTATCATCGATGGAATCAAGAAGCGCCTCAATCTCAAGAAGGGGCATTGGGCCGATGAACTCGACGGCGTCCTTTGGTCGCACCGAACAACCCCCCGAGGCGCGACCAAATCAACTCCTTTCTCCCTCGCCTACGGGATGGAAGCAATGGCTCCCGCGGAAGTCAACGTCACGAGCCTTCGCCGAGCAAAGATGCCCCAGTACGTCGAACTCAACCAAGAAATGTTGCTGGATGCTCTCGATGAACTCGAAGAGAAGCGAGATCAAGCTCTCCTTCGGATCCAGAACTATCAGAACCAGATCGAGAGCTACTACAACAAGAAGGTTCGAGCACGCCCTCTCGATCTCGGTGACTTAGTCTTAAGGAAGGTCTTCGAGAACACCAAAGAACTCAATGACGGGAAGCTCGGAGCAAACTGGGAAGGACCTTACAAAATAACTCAAGTTGTCAAACCGGGAGTTTATCGCCTCGAGACTTCCCACGGAGAAGCAGTCCCACGAGCTTGGAACTCTATGCATCTTCGTCGTTTTTACTCGTGAAAACATATCAGCTTTATATTAACGAGCAAATATTAACGTCACAGTTTGCTCGTCCAAAAAAAAAAAAACCGAGTAGATGCACCCTACGGTCACTTCTACACGTCCGAGCAAACGATTTACGTCACTCTTGCTCGGGCAAAACAAACTACGAAAGGCTTGATCCTCATCCGGGGTACGTAGGCAGCCCCTCTACGGGGTCCAGCCCCAACCAAAAACTAAAAAAAAACTCACAATATGCGGTAGAGAAAAGTCTCTAACCAAGGATGCTAGCCCCTTGATACACAAGCGGCGCATAAGCACTCCCCCGGGCAATCGACGGATCCTGATCAGATTACGTCGAGGGAAAAACCGAGCTAGGGTCACCGATGTATTCAGCATCGACCGACTCATGAGTGAAATTTTCGAACCTTATTGCAAATCGAAGAATTATGAGTTGGCCGACCAAATTTCTCTCGATTACTGTATAGCGTTTCGAATACCTTTTCCTCGGAACATCATTGGGATTCTTGTCTTAATTCGATTGTTTTCCGAAGCGATTCATGGCTCGTTAATTCAACGATAAGATCGATAAAATCGAGTTATTACGACAAACTGTAATAAACTTAAGATAATATCATTGAAAAGGCCCGTATCGGGCAAAAGATACAAACAGTTCAAAGGCTTCAACAAGCCGAGATAAAAAAAAACAACAACAGCAAAACAACAACAACAGCATAAAGTGGATCTTTATCTCGAAGGAGGGTCTTTTCTTCCTCCGTTATCACTTTTCTCGGGACCTGAGACTCGACCAAACGTCGCAGCCAGAGGAGTATCATCCATAGCAGGCTCCTGAGCTACCGGAGGGTTCGAGTTGCCTTCCCTTCCTTGATCCTTAGGACCACTATCTTCAGACTCCGTCTCGGAATCTTCAGAGCTAGAGCCCACCAGTCCGGCAGCCTTGAGGAATTTAGACGGAGAGTCGGACAAGACGATCATAGGAGCCTCGACCTGATCCGCCCCAGGCGCCTTGGTCGGAAGAGCCTGGTCTGCATGGACAGATTCAGACCCTGCCCGACGAGTAGAGGACCCAGCCGAGCGAACAACCTCCTTCACGAGAGCCTCGGAACGAGGAACCTGGTCATTGTGAGGAGTCCGGAGCGCAATCGCAACCTCCGAGTCAAGCAGCTCGAGGTTAGATCCGTACGGATTGACCCTCGCCCAAACGTCCTCAACAATGAACTGGGACTTCAGCACCAGCGGGGAAAGACGGAGATCATCCTCCGGGATTTCTTTTACCTCCAAACGAGCAGCTTCCGCCCTAAAAAATTCCTCCTGCTCGGCAAACGCGGCAATCGTGTCCGGAGGAATCTCGACCCCCGAGTCCCTGATCTGCTCGAGGCACGCCCTCGTCCCAAAGGCCTGGCTGTACAAGCACCGAGCCTCGTCATAAGCATCCCTCTTGGTTTCACGGAGGCGAATCCGGTTGAAGCATCTCTCGGCCTTCGATATCATCGCAATCATCACGCGCACCCTCTCGTGCGTAACCTCGTACTTGCGAGACTTTCGGAGCCGATTCGCTTCCTCCGCGTGCTTCATCAAATCTGCAGCCCTGGCCCTTTCAAGGTCCGCCTTCTCCTTCCCGAGCTTGTCCACTACGAACTCGAGATTTTTCATCGAGTCTTTGCACGACTCCAGTTCAGCAAGGTCGGAGGATCTCGTCTCGTTAAACTCCCTCCTCAGGGCTTTCTCGCGAGCCAGGGCCTCTTCCTTCTCCAGGATCGCGACCTGAAGAGCTTCTTTGTGCGCGGCCTCAATCCTCCTCTGCTCTTCTTCTCCCGCGAGGATTTGCTCCCGAGCACGCTTCAGAGCAGCGTCATACTTCCCGACGAGGACGTTCCAGTCACCGTGACTCTGCTTGTCAGTATTTACGAAAAAAGAAGAAAGAAAGGGGAGGTTAGAAGGAAAGCACTATCAAAGGTACCTGCAACACAGAACTCGTAGACTTTTACCTTCACGGATGAGCATGCAGCATGCCCATACTCCTCTTCAAAGATCAGCCCCCCGACCGGAGGCAGCGGATTGGGACCCCCCTTGACCGATCGGATCAAGCGACCACATTCCTCCGGGTAAAAGGAGAGGGGAAGCTCCCGGTTGAACTCGAATCTTATGTTGTCCTCCGGAGTTTCCCTGGGACGTCCAGGTACGCGGGTCTCGGATCCTTCGGGAGCGAGAGATAAGTTTTCCTCGGACTGACGATCGTGCCTCTCTCCCGGAATCGGCGAATCAATCGGATTCTCCGAAATTCGCTGATAGTCGGTGGCCACCTCCGGGGGGTCCTCGTCGAGAAGCCGTCGCTCGCGACTCCTAATCCGCGCCGCAATCGTTTGGTTCTCATCGTCGCCCGAAGTTCGACCCTCGGATGCGACGTCGGGTACCATAACCCGGAGCTCATCCTCGCACACAGACGAGGGTCGGGGCGCGCCAGTCTCCTTCTTCTTCCTCCTCTTCTTCAGGGGAACTTCCTCGGAGGATGGCTCCTCGGGGTCCTCGGTAGCGACCCTCAAGGCCTTGTTTTCCTCGTCAGTGCCCTTTCTCTTTTTCTTCTTCCCCTTCTTAGAGCCATCGCCCGTATGCGCTTGCTCGGAGGGTCCTTCCCCGTGATGCTCCTCCAGAGCTTCAGGGCCCTGTTTCTTCTTCTTCTTCTTCGACGCAACCTTCTTGGAAGTGTCTTCCTTTGGAGTTCGCGCATCCACGGCAGGAACCGTTACGTTTCTTCTTGGACTGGGAGGATTCACCTCACCCCCTGATCCCCCTTTCTTCGCACTCGTCCGAGCAGCCATAATGCGACTAAGATCTGGCAACTCCTTCATCGCTCTGGCTCGGTTGATCTCCTTCTGTTCTACTCGAGAAAAAAGCGGAATCCTTTTGTTCGCCGGACTTTTAATAAGAGGACTCAGCTCCGAGATCCAACTCTCTGAAAAAAGAAAAATCGTTATTCGGTTAAAAGAAATGAGAAAGGGGCAAAAGGCAAAGATTAGACACTCACGGTAGGCGGTTCGATCAATCGACCTCTGGATCTTGTCTGGAGTGAAGTTCGCCCAGCAATCTTGCCTCTGCAACGCGTTTGTTCGGGCACGTTCCTTCCAATCCTCGGAGTATGTAGCGACGTTAGAGTGACCAACTGCACAAAAAGAAAACGAGAATAAGGTCAGACGCTCCGCATAACGAACATTGATGGGTCGGCGTGCTATACCCATCTCCGCGTTCCAGAGAACGCGATAGCTGGACCTCGGCGGTTCCTCGAATGCCGATCTATTCGACTTCACATAGAAGTAGAAACGCTGCCAGTCCGTAGTCTTGGACGGATACCCGGTGACCACGTTGTAGCTCGGACGCATCCTAGTCGAGACCGAACCATCGTCCGTAATAGAAACGGACGTCAGCTCCTCGAACGACCTAACGCTCAGCGACGTTCCCGCCTCTGCTGCCACTACCGACAAAACGACCATCAGTCGGAGCGACCCGTTCATCAACTGGCTGAGAGCAACCCCTCTCCGAGAAGCGTATGCTGTGACGATCCGAGGAATCGGAAACCATAGCTTCGTGTCGTTTTGAAAGTACGACTCGTAGACGCACTGGTAGCCCTTAGGAGGAGACAAAGGCCTCTGATCTGCCTTTGGGATGATAAACGTGACCCCGTGCGCGGTAAGGCTCTGGAGAACCTCCTGCACTGACTCGGTCGTCGATTTGGTCCTCTCAACGTTCGCCCAATCTTGACCGTTTACAACCGATGGACGAATCCTCATTCTCTCGAGAGGACCTTCGTCGGAAAATATATTCCCCGGGTAGAAACTCCTCGGAATTACCGTCGAGTCAACCGCTTCTTGACCATCGCCGTCTCTACGGAACTGACCTCTCGCTTCCGAGACGAGGAGACGCTGGAATAAGTCCATATTCCTCGTATCCATCATCGCTTCGTGATGGATCTCGGCAGGATCCTCAGAAGGAGCCCGAACTGACGCTACATCCTTCCCTTTCTGCTCCCGGGTAAACCGCTGGCTCGACGACATCTCGGCTTTCGCTATTCTAAAACAGAAATTAAGAGAGAGAAGGAGAGAAGAGAGAGAAAATACCTTGCAGAAGCGGAGAGAAAATACGCGAAGTGAGGAAATGCCGCAGTATTTATAGGAGGGAGGGCGAGCGCACGGATCAAGGCGTCATTATTACGCCTAAAGAGGCCTAAATGGGCCTCATTGCTACTGGCGCGTGCCTCGCGGTCGCGCCGGTTCCGCTTCCCGGTTTTGGTCTAAGAACAAATCGGCGATTGTCCCGGTTCTATCTCCTGAAGGCAGCGACGAGCTCCCATCCCGGGGATCACACTAACATACACGAGCTGCACCTTTTGTCCTCCGAACTAAAAACACTCAAATTCATCGAAGATCGATCCTCGACCTATCGATAAACTGGGGGGGACTTACTGTTGAGGTGGATTGTACCCATCCACAAAGCCCATCGAACAAAAGGCCCAACTAAGTAGTTGAGCGGTCCACAGCCGTTTAGCCGGGTTTCGACGTCTTCAGCTCGGCTACAGACTACTTTTAGCCGAACAACAGACGGGCAAGGAGTAACCGGCTAAACAGCTCGGGACAAGACCTAGTCAAGCCCGACAGGCCGACAAAGGTCCAATCAATTGGAAGGGATACTAGGTCAAGTCCCATCCGAGCAGAGGCTATAAAAGGGAGAGGAAGCAAAGGAGAAAGGTATCCTGACCAGGCTACACATACACTAAGCGGCGAGATTAGGGTTTTGTCCGTACAAACATCTCTTCGCTAGTTGTACTTTTCCGGTTAAAAGCTCTCTGAGCTCCGACTTGTTTCCTTACTTCTCCACCTTTGTAACCTCATCTCGAAATCTAATAAACGCCTATGTTCGACCCATTTCTAGTATTGTTTACTTCCCTTGAGACCAGACTCACCTTAAACAATGAGCATCAAACTTGGGTGTGGGAACTGGGATGACCTAAAGGCAGCATTCACAATGTCACCTTTCTTCATGTTTGACCGGCTTGTGAAATCCTGCACGAGTCAGGACCTAGCTAGAAGATGTGACACTCTGATTCGGCTGATTGAAAAGGAGATTCAAGAGTTAGACGAGAGAAAAAGGCAAGCTCATAATATATATATATATATGCGAGTGTGTGTGTATGTCTTTTAGTTAGATTTTCCTTCGGATACTTATAGCTTCTGTTTTTTATATATTTGGTTGATGAACAAAGATGAGTGTAAAAAGATGCCGACTTTAGCACACTGGAATGAGCATTACTGTTCTGGGTTCTGGTCAGTGACATCGATGGACTCAGCTACATCCAGGTACAAAAGGTTGGTAGTTAGTTCTCCAATTTCTTATTAGTATATTTTACAAATGTACAATATTGACATTCACTTCTGGTTGGATCACTGATTTGAGCTTTACCTAAATGAGTGTTTAAGTACTTTTTATGGTTGTCATTGATATGCTAGAATATATTTTGTTTGATTTTATCTAGAAATTTTTGATCCTGGATCTTATTGTTATATGTTGTGGACTCGGAAAAAATCTCAAATATGTGTGTTGTAATGATATTTGATTATAATTCATGGATAAGCCTGGCAAACCCTCTTGATGAAATCAAATAATCTGAATGCATGGTGAGCTAGCTCGATAACAATGAACATGATTTTATAATCTCGAAATTGAAAACCATTTTTTGAACTCTTATATACAGTTTTGTAGTGGGATGTTGCCCAAAGCTAGACAGGAGCTCCTCAAGGATTGACAAGCAGGCTCTGTTTGAGCAAGCTCGCAAAAACATGTGCAGTTCCAGATACAACGGCCTACTGCTTGAAAGCTTCTCGCAGATTGTTTCATATGGGAAGTCCTTCCAACAAAAAAAGATCCACAGGAAGTTTTGCACAACAGATCAGTAGCCTCAAAAGCTTAAAGTAGCTGTAAATCCGTTGTTAGTAACAGATGTATAGGTGAGTTTCAAGACCCCACTATGAATAAAAAGTTTAAAGTATATGTAAAATTAGCTTGCTAATTTTTTGGCTCTTGCAGGTATTTGAAACTCGGTGCTCGAGAGAGGGAGCGTGAGATTAAGATGTAAATTGTTCTTCCTTCATGCTTCATGCAAGCTTTACTGAAGCAAGACATGAGTATAATTCCACTTCTTCTTTCAACTTTCGCTATCAAACTATTCTACGGCTGATGTGGAAACCGCTGGAATATAGTTCACAGCGAAAGTTGAAGTGATCTGATTATATATGTGGTGATGATAGCTAAATAGATCACGTGAGAGTTAAGAGTTTTGGTGTCATCAGTTTGATTTGAACTTGTGCTATATCTCTAAATGTAAATATATTATATGCGTAAAGCTGAGCTTTAAAACAGGAGGTGTTGCAGCGTAACTTTTGTTTCTCTAGCATTCCCTGTTTTTTCTTTATGCTCTTTGAATACGAATCAACAAAATTTATAGCTATAAAACTTGAGTTTATCTTCAAAAGTCTATTAAAACTAATCTTTATATATTCAAAATATTATTAAATTATATGAAAACTAATGTTTTATGATAAAACATTTTAAAATACTAATAAACATGTGAGAATATTGTTTTTAAGCATACATTGTATTAACTAACACATATCACATATAAATATTTGTCTGATAAAAAATTGACACAAAAATTGTATATTTTTTTTCAAATGATATCAAACCAAAAACCAAATAACAAACTTGAACCAAACCCAACTTCATAAATAACTGAATTATTACTATATTCCTTGAATCGAAAAATAAAACCACAGCCGTACCAGAATAAAATCAAAAATAAAAAGTACAAACAAAATTTTTATAAAATATCATCAAATCATAAAATTTTAATTTGTTTGAAATAAATTATTTATATATAAATAATCCCGCGCAACCGCGCGGGTCAGTATCTAGTTAAAATTAACTGTTGGCCTTTTCTTTGCATTATTTTTCTTGTCATATTTTGTACCTTATAGTCTCTAAATATCAAAACGGTCATAAGAAAGATAAATATGTTGTGATGTAAGAAACTATCAATGCATGATGATCCATCCATGTAATGCATGATGATAATCAGGTTGGTCTTATTTGACGCACAAGTTTATCCATTTAAATAATAAATATTAGTTAATATAATCAATTAACCATACATAAAAAATGAAAATAGAAAAATAAAACAGAAAATCAATTTTTTTAAAAAAGTCGAAATATTTTCTTAAAAATGAAAAGGATTTTAGTTTTTTTTTTTAAATTAATTTCTTTCATTTTTTTATTTTTATATAAAGTCAAAAATTTTAAACTTTTCTAAAGAGTTAGGTGAATGCCAGTTTTGATACATTATTTTAAAATTTTGTTTGAGATTATTTATTAATTCTAGTTTTCAGAAATCTTAATTTGAAAATATATTTTAATTATATAATTAATAAATAAAATTAAATATTTTAAAAGGAAAATCAAAATAATTTTTAGTAATAATTTTTTAAAAAATTTAAAAAATCAAGTAAAAGCTCAAAAATTTTCTATTTTTTAAAAAAATCAATATCATTGTCTACGGTATGATCTTTGACATACTGAAATAAATTTGTATCCTCTGCTCTTGATACCCGAATAGTAGGATTTGTCATCTGCGGCTTGACCTCAAGCCAAAAGTAGTGCTTCCATTGTTGCCAACTGGAGGGTATCTTTGGAATCTGTGTCTATGCTACTAAAGGCTTGATGTTACGTCCCTTCTAAATATACCATATGATCTATGAGAAATGATGATTTTCTTCTTGTGATTGTATTCTCCAAAATAAATAGTCCATATTTGCAAAATTTGATTGCATAGGAAAGTTATCTGGATTCGGATTCGTGGGAATCGATGAGAGAGCCGATGTTTGAATCACCAGTTGACACTCAAAAACACATGATTAATGGTTTCCTCCTATGCTTCACATGTAGCACTTCGCAAATCACATTCTATTTCTCTTCTATTAAGTTTTCTTCACGGATAAATATCATGACACAATTTGCCATACAAAATGTTTTATCTTAGGTGGGCATCGGATTTTCCAAGAAAACGTCTTTAAAGATGTAACATTTGGCCCGAAGATTGGTGGCGCTCTAACTATATCAGGATACATACTTTTCACTTGGTACCCAGATTTAATTGCATATCTTCCATTTTGTTTTTGTAAAGTGCCATCCTACCTGATCTATTAGCTGATTCTGCTCAATAGTAAACATTCAATAATCTTCGCATCAACTAGGTCCACCGGCGCTTGAGTTACCTGTGTGTTCCATATTCATATCATTGTATTAATGAGATGGTTTACTATGAGATCCGAGTTAAAATTATGTGAATTACTGTTTGTTGGTCTTGTGCGAGTGGATGGTATCCATGGATCATTCCATACTGAGATAGTTGATCATGTTATCACCCTTTTGATTAGTCCTTTGCTAACCAGAGATCTAGATGAGACAATACTACGCCATCCATATGATGGTGATGCATTCCTGAAATACCGGCCTTTAAAGACTCGGGAGACAAAGTTTTAGGCTTCTCAATCATGCGCCAAAATTGATTCCTTAGCATAACCGTGTTGAAATCAGTGAGGTCTTTGAATCGTAATCCTTCGTCCTACTTTGGCTGACACACTTTATCCCAAGAATGCCAGTGCATACCTACCATTTCGACATGAACCCCAACAAGGTCTTCTTATATATATGTGTGTGTTTACAGTTGGACTATTATTGATTTAGTCCAAACACCAAACATGAATACTAATGCATCATTATCAGTTGTGATGGCTTATACAAAATCCTTTGCAGTATATTTCTTTAAAGTTTTTCTATGCAAATTTTTTGGGCTCTGCATCTGCCTTCTTTGGCGCCAAGAGTAAAAAGATGAAGATGAATTTTTCGTAATAGTATAACTAGAACAGCTTGTTAAAAAAATCATTATCCGAATCATATATTTTTGAAAACAAACTATTCATATATTTTGACACATGCAGAAAAAGAAATATTAGACCAACATGTCTCATTGGTTCTACATATATTATTTCTTTTCTAGTATCATTCATATGCTGAAAAGAAAAACCAAATATCACCATATTAATTACATAATTGTACTAGTTATACTGTCTCAGTGGTATTCAATATATTTGTACTAGTTATACTCTTTTTGCTGTATGAATTGTACTACTTGTACTAGTTAAAGTATGTGTTTTCTTTGTCTCGAATCTCATATGCAAAAGGTGAAATTTGATTTGAAATAAGATAGAACTGAATAAAGATGACTACATGCTGATTAATTTGAGATTAGAAAAAAAGAGAAAAAATCAGTAAATGTTTGAAGAAAAATTTTGATTTTGTTTAAAAGTGCAAAAAACATCAATAGAGAAAAATGAGAAGAAGAAGAAGTTTTTTTTCTAGGATTAAGTGGGATCGGGTTTCAGGTCAGAATTTGGTTCTAGTTTTGGGTAGATAGTAATGAAATAGGTTAGCTCAATATAAAATCGGAAATTGCACTCCATATACAAGCATAACCGCTTAATTTGCAACCATGGAAAAGTGTTTTTTCGTCGACACGCGCTCCATTTCATGACCATTCTACTCCTATCTGGTTCTGCAACGCGCTCTATAGCCTACGTTAATTCGAAACCCCTAATGTCGTCATCGATCTTCTCACCGAACCGATGCAATTCAAAACCCATGGCATCTCTTCCTCACGCCGCACAAATATTAATACAACCTTTCTCTATTCTCTCGTTCACTTCACCTCTTTAATCTCGCTTTACTTTGTTTCCTCTGCTGGGAAAACCAATATCTGTATATGATCTGAGTGCTCAATCTCTACTCTCTCGCCTTTTTATTCTGTTTAATTTTCGAAATAATGGAAGATGTACTGTTTCCTTCTCGATTTTTTGCCATTGGCGAAGAACCCGATGGTCTAAGAGCCACCCCTTATCACAAACCCGGAGGCATAAAGCATATACTAGAGACACCCGAAGAAGACGAAATTGAGGTTCTGAAGTCGTCGCCTTTCAGAAGATTCATAGAGTTGGCGGACCAACCGCCGTATTCCGGCCGTCTAGGACGATTCATGTTGTCGAGACAGCTCAAGGTGAACAAAAAATATGAAGCTTGGTTCTTGTTCGCTGAAAACCCCATTAGATTCTCTTTGAGGGAATTCGCCATCGTTACGCGCCTCCCATGTGGAAATTATCCAGATACGTCTTCAAATGCCAAGAAGAATCCGATTACGGAACAGCCTTATTACTCAACTATTTTCGGAATGCTTAAGGAAGTGAGCGTTGTCTCCGTTATTAGGATGCTTAAGCGCAAGGCAGTTACCGCCAAAGAGACTAGGATAAAATATGCATGCCTTGCTTTGCTCTCTTATGTGATCCTTCCGACATCGCACATGCCTAAAATCTTGGTCGAGCACGCAGAAAGGATCAAGGATCTAGATGAATTCTTCTCCTACCCATGGGGACGCGTTTCATTCGAGATGTTCATCGGTAGCATTAAGGAGAGGGACGAGGTTGCCTTATGTCAAAGCACAATTGCTCTTCGAGGTTTTGTCCAGTCCCTACAGATGGTGATGACAAAAGCGGTACCCTGCCCTAACGGAGGTTGTCCGGCAAGATTCTGATATTGATGTATGCGGAGGTGAGAATGATATCATTTTAGACACCCCACCTCGAAATGGTATTAAACCAGCGAACGCTAGGAAGCTCGACGCGGCTGAGAATGTAAGTATAGAATCGATAACCATTTGTTGATATGTGTAGCTATCTGTTTGACGTTCGGTTAACCGGCTAAATATATTAATATACGTATAGTCTACCTGATTACACTGTGAACACCTAGGTCATAACATACTTGTTATTGTTTAGCCGTCTAACATAGTAATACATGTCCACTATCTGTAGGTAAACGTGACGTCAATCATCCCTCAGGACATAGACTTTGTAGTTGATGAATCGGTGTTGTGTTTTGCTAACGAGCTTGAGGATAGCAGAGTAGATAGTATGGTAAAGTTTATCAACGAAGGTGGCTGCTTCAACAAAAACATGTTCCCAGACAGTGTTTCAATGGCAGATGTTGCCCGCATGCGCGAGGAGGCAAATGCCCTAGCACAGGCCAGGAAGAAGAGAAAGAGGAAAAGCATTACTAATAATCAGCCAGAGACTCCTACAGACGCGGAGCGTGTTGCATCACTTGTGAAGCAGAAGATCAAAGGCGAAATAGACAGAGTTGAAGGCAAGGTTGATGATCTACGTCAGTCCTTTAACCAGTTACAGATCATCATTAGCAAGCACATCTCCGACAACGCATCTGTCTTGCTTTCCTTACAGCAGAACTACAAGAATATCCTTGGTCTAGTTGGATCGATATCATCTCGGATGCAACCATTTTCTGAAGCAGACAACACCCAATCTAACGCCTTTGCTGATGCTACTAACATACATCCAGCCTTGCGGACTCATAACCCGAGGAGTACATTTGAGCAGACTGAGATTATAAACGCTGTAGTAGATAGCGTTGCGACTAATTACGGTGATAAATGTCAGGAGGTAATTGAGTATCTATTTAATTTCATTACTTCCTAATAGCTAATGCTAATTCTTTTTTGTTATGTATTTAGAATCAGGGCTCGAATATTCTGTATGGTAACAAAGACGTCCAACACGAACAGGGTGCAGTTCATGTTGAAAACGACAATGACAATCTTGTTCAGAATGACATGTCATACAGCGGGAGCTCCAAAAATGATCAAGATACATCAGTCACCGCGAAAGCAAATGATGACTCGGTTTCTGTAAGTCCTAATTTAGAACTGAAGTATTTTTTCCGCAAAGTTTAAGAATGATGGGTGGCTACATTATACTCTCAGGAACTTGTGCCTTGGTTATTGTTTCCTGAGCCCTCCTTCTCTCTTGGATTGTCTCAGCAGGGTTCACAAAATGAAGCTGTCAACGAAGATCCACTCGATCATGATATGTCTGATGAGGCTGAAGAAGCACCCCCCTATTCCAGACGCTTCTCATACAGAGCCTCCTGTTGTCACAAGGAGAAGTACACGTCACAAGGCTGTAACCAAGGGTCTGGTAGGCGTTTATCAGTGTGACGAACGCATCTTAAACCGTTTTAGGGAGGGGCAACTTGGCCTCCTTAACAAGGAAGGCATAGCCACTTACTTCTCTACATATCTACTTTCACAGGTCTATAACAGTTGCAGGAGAAGTATATTATTTATCTTATCCGGGTAGTTTGAAACTTAGATGTACATGATCAGTTTTATCCAGCCACTTACTTCTCTACATATCTACTTTCACAGGTCTATAACAGTTGCAGGCACCTCAGTTTCGAACAAAGATCTTGTAGACATTGCGGAGATGACGAAGCCACTGTCCGCAAAGGTAGTATAGTCTGCTAATTTACAGTGGTTATATACATTACAAACTAACTAACTTACATTCACACTTTTTTACGCAGATGGTAGATGTTTTGATGCATCACTCGCGGGTGGTGACATCACTCCAGTCAAGCAGCCCAGTGAGCTGTCTGTTCCTTGACACCAAGTTTGTCTCTATTCTCTCCAAGAACTACACCAGATTCAAGAGGACCCCATCGAAAGTCGATTTGGTACTCACTCCAAATCTAATTGAGATGTTAGAAGAGACTGTGCCTATAGCATCAGAAGCTCAGCGCTTCTACATGCCTTTCAACCTTGAACGGACACACTGGATTGGTTTTTGTGTAGATTGCACATCCTGGTCTTTGATTGTTCTTGACTGTGACACATCTTACCGCAGCGACTCGCAGATGTTGAAAGAACTCACGCCTACTGCTCAGTTCTTCCCTTATCTCCTCAAACAAGTCGGCAGGATCATGAACTCAAAGGACTTGAAAGCTCTATCTGTGGTAAGGGTAAGGTCCGTCCCTCAAAATCCTAATCACGCACATTCCGGTGTCACTTCCGTTTTGCTCATGCAAGCTCACGCCGTTGCTGGCATAGAGGGTTGTCAATGCCTAACTATGGACGTGATGGGTCCGGAGGCACAGAGGCTGGCTGTAATGCTTTACGAAGAGAATGCAAGACCAGTGTGATTATCCAGGACCAGCGTGTTTATCCGTCTAATATATCAGTTTTTTCATGTCTAAGTTTGATTTTCTTGGTCTCATAGTTGTGTGAAATCGGACGAACCAAAACTCCCTTTTGCTTTTTGTTTTAATAAATTCCTTGAAAACTCCCTATTGTCACATTTTTGTTCATATTATCCGTATAACATATGTTAATGAAATCGCACCAAATCGATTCGTTTCGGTGAAACATAAATCAAACCGAGATCTCAATAACTCAAACCGGTCCGGTTCGCTACAATATATATTGTAACCAAACCTTGTTTACATCGACAATGTCTTTAGTTCAGTCTTAGATCTAGAATTTTGGAGATATGGCATCACTCTTCCTCCTCTTCATCCCTCACTCAAGGGGAGTTTCCCCCAAAACTTTGCTATTGTTCGCTTCCTGCGAAGACTAGAAAATCGTGGACGGACAAGAACCCTGGCAGGATGTTCGTTGGTTGCCCTCGATTTAAGGTTTTGTATGTTCAATCTCTACTCTCTCACCTTTTTAGTTGAACTTCGTCTAAGTTTTTTTTTTGATTTTGTCCAAGAAATCACGTCACGAAGACAGATGCAATTTCTGTAAATGGATAGACCAAGGCGATGTCACAGGGTGGCCCAAGAGATCACTGATCGAAGCTCGGGACGAAATGAGGCTTAAAGACCTAGAGATTAGCCGTCTAACAAACACAATAGCTTCATTGAGGTCTGAGCTCGAGAAGCAGCAGATATCTGAATTTAAATCTGGGGAACACGCCATTAATGAAGGACCCTGACGTCGGCTCTTCTTCTAGGTTCAAGTGGAAGGATATCATCCTTCAATGTTTTCGTTCCAACTAGTTTAATCTTATTAATTGCAGTGTTAACTAGTCTAAGCTGATTATATAAAATGTTATGGTACGGTCTTCAATATATCACCTCCTTGCTATTATCTATTTAGTACATCTTGTTCTAACTATGTAGTGAAGTTTGTATGTTGTTACTGTACTTTGGTTTCCCATCTGAGACATCATTTGTGAACTGCATCCGTACAACCTAGCTAGTTGTTTATCTAAATTCCAACTTATACGGTTACCGAACCCATTATCCGGATAAGAGTCAGTTTCTGGACTGATTTTGGGCAAGTCGAGGGATCCCGTACATATTCTCAAATAGCCATTTACAATACTTGTTTTCAGTACATCTTATATCGAATTGTTCGGCCAAATTAATGTATTCTTTCGTTTATGATTTCTAGCCCAAATATATGTCCTTTTACTTATGATTTCTGAATGAATACATATATAATCATACACACTGGAACATATGTTTGTAACACTTATTCATATAGGCCATGCTTGGAACTTAGCATTGTGTAATTAAACATAAAAAAATCCAATTAGACGGATACAACATTTATTATCCAACTAAGAGATTTGTTATATGCATTTTTGAATGTGAAGTTTCGCGTACATAGCTCATAGTCATTTACAATTATTGTTAGTCGTATATCATTATCGTTAGTACGCCAACTGAAGGTTTATCTGTATATGTGTTGATTATCATGCTAACTGTCAGGGTTATCTGTATATGTGTGTTGTTAACTCACCAACTTTAGTTCGATCTCCGATCATGTACTCCTTAAAACATAAACATAAAGGGGGAATGCTTTATTTATGATTACACTACGTATACATACATAATCCCACATCCTCTACCCTAGGTTTAAACACTTATTCATATCAGTCTTTCTTAACTCCAAACAGCAACAACAAATGTGTTATAACCCAAAGCAACCACCATGCTTGCATACACCTCCAGTCGTAGAGCATCCCCCCCCCATTTCACGCGCTCTTCATATTGCTTGTTTGCAAGTAGCACGGTTATTCCCCATACCCCTGCACCTGCTACAGTACCTTCGGCCTACCTTCTTCATCTGTAATGTTCAATCATAAGTCAAACAATTCGTAACGTAACATGGAGACAAAAATATGATTATTCACACTTACACGGACTTCGCCGCGTGAGAAGAACCTCTTCTTCCTTGGCCTCCCAGGTGGGCGTCTAGTAGTAGGTGGGTTCAAGATCAGGCCAGCAACGTCAGTAGCAAGTTGAAATGTCCCGTCCAACCCCGCAGGTGGTAAAATGCTCAGTGTAGCCTTGCCTTTGAGATACTTTAATGTGTACACTTCCTCGACTAGCCCCTCAAATTTTATGTTTGCTTTCAAGGCCGCAGATATTGCATGCGAACATGGGATTCCGAGCTTCTGGAATTCAAAGCAAGAGCATGATCGATCGGTCAAACTGACAACAAATGAAGCCCCTTTCAGATCTTGAATCTCGTACTCCTCGTTATCAACCTTTCTTACATCATAGCCACCGCATTGTTCAAAACTTGCAGCTAGCGAAGCATTGACCTTGGGGGTCAAACCCACATCTGAATCCGTAATAGGTCTCGGCGGGTCGAAAACCAGACCATCAGTTTCTGCAGTATGAATTCAACCAATGGCACAATCGGATACTCTCGTGCGTCACGCAGCACTGCATTCCAAGACTCGGCCAGATTGCTTGTCATGATGTTGTAGCGAGCCCCTGCGAAGTGAGACCTTGTCCAGTGCTGAAGCCCTACGTCAATTAGATAATTTGCACACTCTTGATTGATAGATCTTATCTCGGTGAAAGTTTCATAAAACTCAGACATTTGAAACGCCCTTGCAGCCTTGGAGGAGATAACGGTAGAGGCTTTTCTCTAACATAGACCGAATGTTCCTCTTCATATGAATGATGCATGCGCAGTGGCCAGCCTTTGGATACACCTATGGATGAACAATTGGACAGAATCAGTATTAGTATCCAGCTAATCAACAATAAAACCAGCTATATATATATCCGTACAACAGTTTATATAGGTGTAAACTATGATAACTCAATACCTTGCTCAAGCCGTGGTAAATAGAGGCATTTATGTCCGATACAAATACTACATCCTCCCCGTCTGGCACAAACGAGGACAAACTTGTTGAAAACCACTCCCAAGATCTATCATTTTCCCATCGACTATGGCAAAGGCTAGTGGGAAGATTTGATAATTACCATCTTGAGCTGATGCGGTTAGGAGACACCAGCGTACTTCCCCCGCAAATGTGTACCATCAATAACGACAACCTTTCTCATATATTCATATCCCTTCACAGATGCTCTCATGGCCAGGAACATATATTTAAATCGCTACCCAACACCCTCTTTGTATTCCGTGTCTAGATGTGCAATGGTCCCTGGATTAGCTTGTACCAGTCGATGAAGATAAGCTGGAAGGCTTTGGTATGAGGACCCGCATGTACCTTTGCAAAGTCCACTGCTGCTTTGCGTGAACGCCACGCTTTCTAGTAGGAAATGTTGACAGCATGATCCCCCTCATTAGCTGTCTAATCTCTCTCGACGTGGCCCAACCCTGTTCCACTGAACTGTT